>JAXRJS010000054.1:525000-787500 GCA_037127375.1 Dione juno
TTGTGCGCATTGTCTGATACGTCGACACTCCGGCTGATCAGCCATTGTCATGTCTTCCGTTATTTTAAGGCTCTATATCACTTGTAACGTCTAAATTTTGAATTAGTTTTCATTTATTATGGGTAATATTGGTAATAAAATTATTGTTGTAAATGTTCAGATACAACTAGTGGCTCATTCTGTTGCTCACCAGCTCTCCAGACGCTCTCCGCAGATGCAGAATGCGTTGGTTGGTCTAATGGTTGACAGACACCGTCAGAAGCATTCCAATTGCGCTACAATATCAACTATTCACGAAATATTTCATATATATGTGTAGTATATATGTATATTAAATAGAAAAGTTTTCTATCGAAATTAATTAACTTCAAAGTTACACCAACACGCGTATCACTTGTTATTATATTAACATACGCTGGTTAGAAACATCCACTGTGCTAGGGTAGAGTTGTTAGAGAGTTACATCGTTACATACATCACGAGTAAGACGACGTGTGACATAGAAGTCATGCAATACTATCGTGCCAGTTGCTTCAGATGAGATCATGATAACTAAAACGGACGGTATTATTAAAAAAAAGGTTTGTGGGTTCGATTCCCGTGAGGGGAGAATGAATTATTTTCATTTTGTTCACTCTGGTGACATGGCAAAGCGCGGCGTTTAGTTCCGCCACTCAAAAAGCGGAAAGTGGACAACGGATAGTCTTATTACTAGGCTCCTTCTGCCTACCCTGCTATATGCATGATCCAGCGTGAGCTTATAATATTTATATATATATATATATATATATATATATATATATATATATATATATATATATATATATATATATATATATATATATATATATATATATATATATATATATATATATATATATATATATATATATATATAAACTTTGTTTTTAAATTTATTTCTCTTCTATATTCTAGCCAAATTAATTATACATACATAATTTACTTAAAGAAAACATATAAAAATTTGAAATTTTCTATCCTTAGTACGGTTACAATTTAAAAATAATAACATGTTTAATTATAATTTAGATATAGTCTATACTCTATATAGAACTACTGATATACTTTTCTGAAGAACTATATTTTTTCTAGACAGCCCGTTTATAGAGAAAGGCTATAGGCTATATTACATCACGCTGTTCGTTTCGATGTAACCCATTGCACCTGTGGTCAGGATTACGACTGGTATGTAGTAAGTGTTGTGTCATACATTTCAGAATGCTTAGCTATTTCTATTGGACCTCACAGACGCAGACATTAAAGCTTAAAATATATATAAATTTAAATTGATTGATAAGAAACAAGTGTTATAAATTATTAATTGAAGATAATACATCTATATTATTATTATTTTTTCTTATAAAAAATAATACACAATCGATATATAATCTTCACTTGTCATCCATCCATCCATACTGCCGTCTATAATTTATAGTACTTGGTAATAATCAACAAACACACCATTCACCATTTACAGTATATTCTCACAATACAATCGATGGAAGAACACAAAGGCATCTGTTATATTTATAAACGACAACAAAACTATTTTATTTTGTATTTACACTTTCACGTGTACACTTTGATCTCAAGTTTATTTATTAAAAAAAAACAATACACAATCGATTTATAATCTGTATTCGTCATTTATTTGTTTACAAACACAGGGAAAGGCAAAAGCTAACAAACATAAGTCCACTATTTGCTAGACAATGTGACGCTCACGCGAACTCTGCCGTCTCTACAATTACTGGCAAGTGTCTGTTTGCGTGCACAAATACTTTATTATACAGAGATTTGTAAAATACTGTAATTTGTTTGTATCTAAAAATATATTCTATTAAATTTGTATTTATCTACACGATATGTTCATGTTTGTGCGGTTATTGCCCAATTAGATACAATGCGCACGATGGATATTCGATTGCATTTTTATTCACGCTACTCAATTACTTTTTTAATAGCTTCATGAATATAGCGGGATAGGCAGAGGGTACCTAATGTGAAGACACTCCGTTCCTCACTTAACGCTCTATTATCTAGATATTGCGCCTAAATATTAACTTTAAAATATTGCAATTAATTGGTTTATATTCCTACCCTTTTAGATAGAGAGAACGTAGTGTCAAGACATTACATATTTCATTTTGTATCTGTATTCATGGCATTGCGCGTTGATTGGCTTAACTCAACGTCACAATCTGTTTTGCCAGAGCGGGAAAAATTGAATCAGTCATAGTAAAATACGTACTTATAATATGCAAACAATTTCAATATATGTAAAATTATTTTAACCAATTAAAGTTTACTTTAAAATGTCTTCCATAGTATTGCAATAATACTGTAAACGCCTATACAATGTGAGTTACAAGAGTTATTTAATAGAATGTTCTCCAATGATCTGGGTCTAGAATCAATTCGTCCTTGTACAAGTATCTTTGACAGGCCTCCGTTCTAAATATCTAATCTATTACATACTAACACGTAATTACGTATATAAATAAATATATATATATATATATATATATATATATATATATATATATATATATATATATATATATATATATATATATATTGCGAAATATACCATTGTATACTTGGTTTTAAAAGGTTATGTTACTATGTTGTCATTATTGTGTGAATGTATAAAGTATAATGCAACAGTGTCTAACATTTATTATTATTAAAATAAATACATTTTTATATTATAAAAGTTACAGATAAAAAAATTGACTTACTACATACATACCTATAACATTTTAAGCATTGAAGTTTTATAATAGGAAAAAAGTGTGTTATGTAACAAAAAAATATGTTTAACATCCCTCACCCAACACGCCATTTCCTAGAATAAATGAGTTGAAACAAGATAATAGATTACTAACTTCTCTCTTTTACCGCAAAGCTTCTCATGAATAGCTATGATAGAAATTATAGAAAGTCTCAACGAAAGTAACAGTTTCAACAGTTTGATCAAGCTACCTCATGTTGGATCGTATTTAATCATTTATTTATCAAGCTTCTCATATATATATATATATATATATATATATATATATATATATATATATATATATATATATATATATATATATATATATATATATATATATATATATATATATATATATATATATATATATATATATATATATATATATATATATATATATATATGTTTATTTATTATTTTTCTATTGAAGAAACATGCATTAAATATGAAGATCTTTGGTTTGGTTTGGTTTTCAGCTTCTACACACATAAAAATGTGTTTCAAAAAATGAAAATGAAAAACGAATTTTCTAAGATTCTGTCTAATAAGAATTTAAATTGAAAAAAAAAAACAGAAGAAGAACCCTTGTATTCCGCTTGGCATACTTTCAAGTAAAGGTAAAATTCATCAAAAAGGTGTCGCCCCAACCGGTGTCGCTGTCAAGGCCAATAACAGCATTAAACTCACAACCAAAAATAAATAAATAAAAAAAAAAAGTCAAAAAGGTAGCATTCATCTGTCAGCACATACAATTATTACATAAAAATCTCCCAGTCCACCAGGCAAACAAAACTGGGAGACAGACGAACATAAAACTACTCCCATAGGAAAAAGAGTCATCACCTATCGTTTAGTATGAAACCTTGTATTAATATAATGGCTTTTTAATGGAATCATTAGGCCATCTATGGAAGTACTCAACGAATAAAAATAATAGAGCATACTATGTGTTCACTATGGAGATACCGTTAATGTTGGTACCCTTGTGATGTAGTAGGTTGGTAATACTGTTAAAAATCCATTTAGAATCATAAAGTAAGAAGAGAAATGCCTTTCTAGGCACTGCTACTCTATGGCTATCGTAAGACAGCTCTGGCTGTAAACTGTTCTGTACTTTTCGATCACTATTTATGGGAGTGATTTTATTTGATTTCCTCCCTCTTACTAGACTTAATTCTAGAATTTTAAATTTAGAATTTGGAATGGAAAATGGAAGATGCAGTGTGTTTACACTAATCTCTGAAGGATACAGCGTGAAGCTAAGAAAGCAATAAAATGATTTACTTCAAACATATCGACAGAACAACAAGTTTATTTTAAAAATAAGTTTAACTTGTCACTAGAAACAATGGAAGAACTTCGTTGGATTGAAAATATATATTTTTTGGTACAACTAGAGCGTGACACACGTGCGGGTATGGACAATACCAGCGCTGACCTCGAACCCTACTACACAGCACATATTTCTAACCAATGAGACCACGAGACAGCCTGCCACCAACAAACTTTAGTATTTAAACTGCCTAATAATATTATATTTAAAAACATGACTAAAGTCCATTAGCTATAGTCATTGAAAATACAATTGTTTCTATCAAGGATAGAAATTCGTTGTCATAAAACAATATCTTGCACAAGAAAAACCAATTTAAACATCGATTGCCTTTCATAACCCTGTTGTAACACGACTTGCGGAATGTCAACTTTGAAAATTGTAATGTATATCTTTTGGCGTCATTATTTAGCCTGCATATAGCAGAGTTGGCAGATCTAGTGTCAAGACACTCTGGTCTCCGCTTTCCTTTGTAAAATATTTATATTTATAGCCTTAAGTTTTAAATATAATGTATAATATGAAACGTGTTCTTTGTCTTCAAGCCTATCTCTCAACGTATCTACATTATAAGTGAAATAAATACAAACACGTTGCGTTGGGTAGATAGTGAATTCATTAATTATTTTTGTCTAACTATATGTTAATAAACATACTAATCGAGTCAACTATCGCGTGCCATCAAATACGTCTCGACCGCATTACGTTGACGTCAAGCGTCAAGTTGATATATTTTTTATAATAAAGAGCAATAAATAAATTAAAACTTACAATTATTCTCACGCACCTCCCTCAGCAAACGAAAAACAAAACTCGTGAAAGATTTATCCAGTCTTCATTTTACTTTACTTAGCATTGTACTTTGTCTATTGACAAACCCCCGAGACCCCGGAGCGAGATGTCAAGCCACTATCAATTGTAATTTCAATGACATCCAAATTTCTGTCTTATGTTCTTAAATTAAATTAAATTAGCTTCACGCTGTATCCCGCACATGGCGGGCTAGGCAGAGGGAACCGTAGGAACCTAGTATTAAGACAGGCCGTTCCCCGCTTTCCGCCTTTCGAGGCATTGCGTATTGAGTAGCGGAACTCGACGGCGTGTTTTTGCATTGTTACCAGAGCGAAGAAAATTAAAATCTTTAATTCTCCCCAAGTGGGAATTGAACCCACAAACCGACACGTTTACAGGCAATGGCTATGCCTCTGCGCCACGACAGTGTTATGTTCTTAGCTATCATCATATACATACAAATTTATGTATATACGTATTTAAAATTCAAAACACGCTGCAGTCAATGGCGACACGAAATCTTATAAGAAATCTTGGTCAATGTACGTGAATAGTTTTGTTTACAAAGTGGCATAGAGACGTAAATTTGTTTTTAAGTAATTTGAAATTGGGACATAACGTATGCTGTTAAACATTAACTGACGATTCTGAGTGTGGCCAGGAACTTATTCTAGTGCAATGATATTTTTTTATATTTTCAATTTTAAAATAGGCTTATAAAAACGTTTATAAAATAAATTTTCTATCCTTGAAGTTTTAAAAATATCGAAATACCGCACAACGGATTTTATATTTAAATCATAGCATATACAAAATTAAATTATAATAGAATTTTTTTTATAAGATTAGAAGCACAATTATAAATAGAATTAAAAAACCTTGAATTAAAATATTTTTAATGATATCAAATAAAAGAAAATTTAATAAGTTATATTACCATATTTATTTGTATCGTAAGATTTACAAATTTTATATTTTTTACTTTTTTTTGGAAGTGACGCTGCAGATAAAAAATAATTATCGAACTAAAATGTATACCACAATCAAATTAATTACTACAGATCCAGAATGTTGTTACACAACAGAAATTGTTGTAATACGTGATGCTTAATATTTTAAATTAGTAACTAAAATAAGTAAATCTATTATATTGACAAATATTAGCTTAGATTTAATTATAAATTTACAACAAGTATTGCTTAATTAGTTAGTTAGGTACTTGTTTAATTTAATACCACTATTTTTTAAATAAAGCTGTCAATTATTCGTTTCTTTTTATATACATTGTTGTTAATATATATTTTTATATGTTGCTATAAAATATATATAAACCATAATAAAATATATATAAATTATATATAAATAAAATTTTAATTTTTTATATAGAAACAGACATAAGATTTCTATCTGTTACTATTATATAATCTGTGTGCAGAGAGCGGGAGAACCTAACGAAGCAAACATAACAATGAATTCCTCCTTATTTGCCAATTTATTGAAGAAAAAAGAAAAATCTAGACCCACTTTCATATTTAAAGTTCAAAATGATACATTTAAAACACCCATATACGACTAGCAGTCGTTTACAGTGAATCCTAATCGGTACATCCGTCGCATATTCGCGAATGGCGAACTTTTATTGTCACTATACTCGTATAGCACTAAATGCAAATCTTGAGGACGGCTTGTTAGAGTTCACAATTTTATTCGCCTTCACATTGGTGACAGATACAATTGATGGTGATATATAGGTTATGTGAGCTTAAATTCGGCGGACCTATGTACGTATATCGGGGCAAGGACCTCTTCGTTTCTAGAAATTGTTACAATATTCTTTTTTAATTTGTAGACTGAATTAATTGTAATTCATTTATTGATTAAGTATGTATGTGATTAGGTTTTAATAATACAGGGTATATTTAAGTTGATTTATTGTGATTATCTCTAAAAATATATATTGGTATATTACACAATTTTCACTTTTTTACCATAACGTATTATTATTTTACTACACCACGATCACTTCGATATTATTTAATAGTATTAATTATATGAATTAGTAGAATATATTAAACATCTAAAAATATTAATAAATAATTAACTAATAGGCTATTATAAATCGTAAATAAGTATAATGTCGAGATTGCATTCATTAAATGAAATATCTGATAGCATAGAACTAAAACACACAGCATCCTAAGTAACGGTTACGGTTAAACTATTTGCATATTGTAATATCTAACATTACTTTAATCTCAATAGAGACGATACATAGCTGTTATTGCTAAGTTTTTTTTAAATATATTTGAAAAAAAAAAAAGGTTTTGTCTTGTATTTATCACTTGAACTGGCAAACAGATATTGTGAAATGGATTGAAAATGAAAATATTTACGTTTATCGCTATAGAAGCTATAAGCAAACGTTATCGAGTCAATGAAAAATAAAAAATGTTTTATATGAATATACGATGGTACTTACAAAGTTTCAATGAGTTCACAGTTGAGGAGCAGCTTCTCTTCCCCGAGCTCCACTACGGCTACCGTCTGATCATGATAGTAGATCATGCGTAGAGTGTCGTTGGCCACTCTCCGACCCGTGTACGGTTTCACTCCAGCGTCCCGTTTCTCCACTTCAGCTCTGGCACCAACACTACCCACAAGACCAGCTAACGACCAGCTCGCCGGAAAGCTGAAGGCGAACGGCTTCGCTGACGCCGATTGAGGAGATGACACTGCTATACAGCATATAACTATAACCGATATTAAGGATTTTATCAACGCATCGGCCATTGGAGCAGCTCTCGTGAGAGCGTCCCTGGCAGCTCTAGCCGCGTATACGAGCTGTTGGATCGACATCATGCGGCCATGTCGCCTCGTCGCCGGTTTGCCGCCGACTGATAGCGGCGCGAGGCAACTCCGGTCTACTGTAGAGACTTTCTTCGCTGACGTCACGCCAATTTCACTTGCAACATTCTGTTATCAAGTTGTCCGACATTGTTACGTGAGTTAATTTGGAAATTATGTCATATTGAGTTATTTAAATATTTATAATTATTTCTATTTTTTTTAATTTATTAAAAACAAATATGTCCCTTGTATGTTTCATACATACAGATTATGTATATATGTATGTATATTTTATTACACAGATTTGTATTGCAAGTTTGCAGTTTGCAGTTTTACATGCACTGTAATGTTTGCACGACATGAAATATTCAGCTCGACCTCGAACGCAATAGAGGCTAGAGCACAGTAGTAGTACTAGCTAGCTAGCAGGGTACATAAACTCTTAGCGAGATTATGATTTATGGATTATATATTTTACAATTTTACATCCCAATCTTGGCCATCTAGACATAATGGGATGTCGCCTGATTGTAAACGGTTCAGAGTTCAATTCTAACTCGGGGGAATAAATTATTATTAATTTTTTCTCGCCAGCGTTGAATTCTGTCATTCAATACGCAACCGCCATGAAAGCGGAGAACGGAGTGTTTTGACATTAGCCTCTCTCCGCCTATACTGGTTTATGTAGGATAAAGCATTAGCTACACTACAATATTTTGACAAATTTAAAAGCCTAATTAACATTAAAATATATATTTATTAATTAAAGTTAATAGTTAAGGTATTTAGTTTGAAACTCCAGCAGCAATAAGCATTGCCCGTAACACGTAATACACGATGTCAATATTTGATAATTAAATTCCTATTATGAATTATGATATAGGTAGATATACATAACATATTTTAAAATTATATCGGCTACGCTTCGGCTTACAAAGGCGACACCTTTGTTCAAATATTATCTTTAATCTGTGATGATTTTGATGAAAATACGTTAATGTTTTATAACGTTATATTAATTTTTTTTTAATAAGTTTCATTTTATATTTACTGCGGAACTCTGAACGGTTTTTGAATCTAAAATAGATTGATATTGTATGCTCTCAAATAAGCTACATTTGCCAGTCCTTGTGAAAGTGAACTCAAAAGAGATCAGACCTTTCCTAAATTAAGTTCAAAGAAATAAATCTGTTTATTTGCATATAATACATATTAGGCGGCAAAATTGGGCGGAAAGCGGAGAGTGTAGAGTTTTAACCACTAGATTCGTACAGGGAATTTATAAATATAGTTAAAGAAATTTCGTTTTTTAAAAATATATTGATGCCAACATGGCGCAATGAGACAACGTTTGGGTAAAGGCGGGAAAATTTCCCGGCCTAGTGTGGCGTTGAGTTCCGCCACTCTTGAATTTATGATCTAACAAAGAGAAACTTTATTATTATTATTAAGATATAATAAAAGTAGGTAATTTGAATAATTTTAAAAATTATAGTAAACAACAGTCTCACGGTCGCGACTACAAACTTCACTGTAAAATATTTTATTTTATTTTATTTGAGTTTTACCGGCTTTTTTCTTGATTCAGTTAAAACGCTATCAATGGCTACGAATATAAGAGCGATACTTAACACTAAAAAAGCCTTTCAAATAGAAATGTTAAATATAGAATGTAAAAGATATTTTTTTTTATTTTATTAAATTATACACGTCTCTTGTGCACACTTTTTTAAATATTCATTCATAAACATCTAGGTGGCACATCACTAATCCACGGTCTCCGCTTTCTGCTTACATTGTTACCGCACATTATCCTAATATATCATTAGAAGATCTATATTCTAATTGTAAATATTTCCCATAATAGTATTTAATGCTAAAACATGTAACATGTAGGTATTCGATTTATCATTTCCTTCTATTTATCTTTCCGCCCAATTTTCAAGACCTTACCAGAGCGAGGAAATGGTATTTGAATATAATCATTCGCCCTAATTGGGAATGGAACCTACAACTCGCGTATGCAGTCCGACGGCCTCATACAATAAAATTATTACTCAATATTTTTTGTCTGTCGTATTTTTCAAATAATTTCACTTTTGTATATCTTGTCTATGGTAATTGATATAATTATAAAAAATATTAAAAGAAAGTTCCTATATGGGCAACGTCCGTAATACGTATGAGTACGACCGGCGTGGTGTTGTGCAATCGTGAAAGTAATTAAGTAATTGGCGATGCGCACGCGCATGTTTTGATCAATGGAGAAATTTATAGATTTATATCGATATAATTGAGTACTCATATTAAATATATTAATAAATGAGTACCGTCGTGGTGCAGAGTCACAGTGTCCACCTGTAAACGCGACGGTATGTTGGTTCGATTCCTGCTTGGGGAAAATGAATTATTTTCTTCGCTCTGGCAACAAGGCAAAGCGCGGCGTTAAGTTCCACCACTCAGCACGCAATGCCCTGAAAAGCGGTAATCAGATAACGGAGCGTCTTAACACTAGGTTCCTTCTGCCTACGGTACCCTCTGCCTACAGCCGGAAAATAAAAAAAAATGAAAATAGTTTAACTTTTCATTTAAATTGTGTAAAAAACTCAAAAATTAAAGGTCTTGTTGAGCCCCAATCCAATTTGTTGTATCTACGAGTCCCAATCAGGAATCAGGAATGCTTAATTAATATTATAATAAATTTATTGTTTTTTTTTACATACGCTTAATGTGGCGTTGAGTTTTGCTAATGTCTCTAGCATTTGGCTGATGATGCTGAATATAAGATAAAAATAATATAATTTTTCAGTTTCTTCCTCAAAAAATAACTAAAGTAAGCCTTTTGTTGTTATAAATAATTTGTTAGTTTTAACAAAAAACTGTGCAGAAAGTAATTTATTTTACTTATTTTTTTTTTTTGTGAGTTTAATGCTGTTATGCCCTATTGGCCTTGACAGCGACACCCGTTGGGAAATAATTTATGCAACGTCTATGGGATGGGAGGGGATAAAATCTTTCAATATTAACTTTGATAATTAACATATCGCAAAATTAAAACGTATCCTGCTATATGCGCGGGAAACGTTAAAGTACCTATTGTGTTATATGCTTTCTTCCTTTCCATACGGAATACAGCCGAACTCTTAGACGTCAATTAGCGCTTGACTGTCATTAAGCTGCTCGAATAAGTCATTATGAGTAGAAAGGTGCTCAATGGGGGCTAATAGCTTTGTAAATTTCGTATTTTCTCATTTATGTAGCGGTTAAGATAAAACTGGCCGTTAAGGCCTAGACCATGCCCTGGAAGAGGAAATAACTATATATTTAAAATGCTTATATATTACAAAAGAAAGCGCACGATGAATGTCACTTACCCTTATGTCACTTTACAATTTGAAGGTGTTTTATTTTTCTGTCTTTTTTTCACTCACTCACTCTCCACATTTTTGACATGGAATCGTCACGGTGAGTTTTACAAATCTCTCAAACATTGTTCAAGCTACACGATTACAATAATTACAGCAGACTTCTTACTTAAATCTTCCTACTCTACTGCCTTCTTATTTCTCGGTGGAACCAAAACGCGTTAATAAACTCTTCATTAAATAACATTTGAATATGTACCACTATAGTCAGACGTACCTCTGTAACAGTCTAACTCAAGGCGGCTATCGCTTAAATGCTTAAATATAATATAAAGGAGGCTCAAGGAGTATTACATATATATAAGGAAGAGGAGGAGGAGTATTACATATTAACATATATATATTATATATATATATATATATATATATATATATATATATATATATATATATATATATATATATATATATATACACATATATATATAATCACCTACTTGCCACTTTAAAGCGATAGTGACTTTCCGGGACCAACCATATAGAATAGACTGATGTCTATATATACCTAAAAACCGAGAGACGTTACTTATCCTCAGCGTCAGTGAGAACCTGTTGTGTACATACAGTATGAACATATTTTCTGCCATATACTTCTTCCTTTTTTATGAAAAATATCAAGGTGACGCCGGTGTCGAGACATTTTAAAAACACCCAATATTTATCTTATTCACGGGAGGAGAAAGAATCTGTACTTTGGAAGCAGCCAATGAGCTTCGACAGAGGTTGTCAAAATATATAGGAAGTTTGGTTAAAAGTAAAATCCGCAGTATGGTTTCAATGGTGGTAAACGGGGCTCAAGGAGTATTACATATATATAAGGTGGATGAGGAGTATTACATATATATATATATATATATATATATATATATATATATATATATATATATATATATATATATATATATATATATATATATATATATATATATATTACTTTTTTTTATTTTAAATATCTACATCACGTGAATTAGACTTAGAAATAAATAAATATTTTAAAAGACTCTATATTTAAATTTATTATACAATCAATTAATTAATTATACACTAAAATAATAATTACATTGCTAGTAGAATTATATATATTAATTAATTAATATATAGAATTAATAATGATCATAACACACTCTTATCTTTACATTAGTTTTTTTTTTAAATAGTTACCTAGAACTGAGGCTATGAATAAGCGAGCCCTTATTATATTTTACTCGTACTCGTACCGTCATCATCATCGTCATATGAGCCGGGATACGTCCACTGCTATATATATATATATATATATATATATATATATATATATATATATATATATATATATATATATATATATATATATATATATGCCACGTTGAACACACCGGTTCTCGTCCGATCACCGAAGTTAAGCAACGTCGGGCGCGTTCAGTACTTGGATGGGTGACCGCCTGGGAACACCGCGTGGCGTTGGCATCTCAGAGGGTGTCTAGCCAATTATCTGTCCGATATTTGGTTTCCGGCATACGGGTACGCGACCCGGGACCTCGAGCCACCACTTTCATAACCCGATCCAATCCATGTAAGTGGTGTCCCTCCCCTATATTCCAAGTCTTTCTGCCTCTTATTCCCTTTCCTTTCCTGGTTTCTCCCAGTAATGGGTTTGGAGGTCAGATGGCAATCGCTCCACAAAAAAACCACTTCGCCACTCATATGGACCGATTGGTCTTAGTCGGAAGGCAGACCCTGGCAAAAAGCCGGGACTAATACCAGGAAGAAGAAGAAGATATATATATATAAATATATATATATATATATATATATATATATATATATATATATATATATATATATATATATATATATATATATATGTAGCCTCCTTTTAGGCATTCGCCTGCGCCAGGTATTCAAATAAAGACACTGTTTAGATTTTTTTTATTTAATTAATATATTGTATTATAAATCCAATTGTAATAAGGTTTTAGAGAATATACTAAAACATATGTTCCTCTTATATCAGCAACTGATAACAGTTGTAACGAGCCTCTGTGGTGTAGAACAACCGGACCACCGGAATTTATCTGTAAATAAAAATAATAATAAAAAAAATCTAAAAGGGGAAAAATGTATGCTTATAGTTTATTAAATACAAATAATTAAATTAATTTAAATAAAAACTTTTTGTTTTTGTATTTTTGTATTAAATCAAGGAAGATTAATGCGGGTATGTCGTGGGTCCAATGAGTGGTTAAGTATAATATTATTTATGAAAATTATTATTTACCTGACAAAAGACAAAAGAATCTATTGAAAATCTGAAACTGAATTATAGACATATATATATATATATATATATATATATATATATATATATATATATATATATATATATATATATATATATATATATATATATATATATATATCATCTAGACAATTATTATGTTGACGTTTTACAATGTTCTACCATAAAAAGAAGATATATACTTATTTTGAAAACATATGTATAGAAAAATATATACATTTTTGATATTGTCATAACATTTAAAATAGTTAAAATATTCAATAAATGATAATTTTGCTGAATGATCATTCTTAGTAATATCAGGTTAGGGAATGGTTTCATTGGCGACGAGCGCTTGCACGGCTCTCAAGAATCTCGGGTTCGAGATCCGGTTAGTGCTAATTTTATTTTTTATGATTAAAAAATTCTAAGAAAATAAATAAATACCTGACTAAAGTATTTTATACTCTCCGTCATAAGGCATATGACATGTTTTTCATTATGAATATGCTGAGTATATTTACACTTATCATTTTGAACGATCTTTGCTCCAGAAGATACAGCCTTCATAATATCTTGTCCCGAATGATCCTGAAATGTGTGGAAACAACACACATGCCAATGGTTAATAAATGCTATAATACATAGACTAAACACAGAATTTGTTTAAATGAGAAAGAATAATCATATCGTTATATGATTATTACTATTATTATTTATTATCGGGACTTTTTCTTGTACAATATTAATTAGGTCTTTTTGGTGGAATTAGAAAATGACGGACGTACAGTTTTGATTAGGGCTAATGCATTTAGTTTTGGTTTATTTTGATTAGTATGATATTAAAAAACATCTTTCATACCAATGCTTGAATTAAGACAATTCCACAAATAGTTGACTGGCATTGAGTTGACTGTTGCTAGGATTGAATCGGAAAGTACAAGATATAGACATAATAAACATTTTTATCCAACAAGCCAAGAATAATAAATATATAGTTCATGCAGTATGTCACGCAAAGCGTTATAGGTCAGGCGTGGCCAATTAAAGTTTATTCACACTAAAGTAGACCTCCGCATGGACAGCCTGGATGAACACATCAGCCAGATCATCTGCCAGCGTCTTCCACCGTGTAGATCCCTCTGACCATCCTCACGTCCGGAACATCACCCAATAGCATAATCGCCCTCTGGATGCTAGACGTCTTCCGAGAGACATCATTCCACTTCTGATTCTTGAGCTGCCGCATTAGTCAATGGTCGCCTAAGCACCAAGGGCCTGTCTCACCTGCTGTACCTGCCCGTGCAACCTTAGCACATACCTCCCCGCTACTCCTGATACCCTGTATCAATATTGAGACCAAGCTATAGGTCATAGGAGGCCTAACCCCAATATACGCCTGTTTTTATTTGCGAAGAGATACCAGAAGGTGTAAACACTGAAGCCATCCTCCCTCTCCCTTCGGAAGATGAGAGAAAAAGCTTATATGTAATCTAAACGATTCCAATTTAAATTTATTCTCCTGTTGCTCTTTACCTACCAAAAAAAGATAAAACATGTTACCTTTGTCACAGTCCATCCATAGACTCGAACATGAACCCCGTATTTTGCCTTGTATTTAAAAATTTGTAAGGATTTAATTTTAATAGCTGGTTCTATTTTCATTAACGCCAAATTGGACGTTCTTTGATGAAATTTTGTTGGGTTATTTTTGTCTAAAATTACTTCTGTAACATTATGTACGGTGCCATCGACGAGAGGATTACTAGCATTTGCAATAATTGTATAAGAAGTTTTATGTATATCTGTGCTAAAAGAAACAATATCTTTATAAAAAAAAATAATTGTATACATGAATTATAAATATTATTAAATTGTTTAAAAGTCTATTACCTATTTATTATATTATAAGATAATAAATGTAAGCAAGACGAGGCTGTAAGTACATATTGGGATGTAATCAGACAACCTGCACACGTTTGCGCGGTTATATTAAAAAAAGATTCAAATATTGCTACTAAAAATGGCGGCCTTTCTGGATATTCATTGTTATAACTTATATCGTAATTCTTCTTAAATTCGTGTGCATATTGTATTTTAACTTTATTTTCTTCATATTTATCGTTAAAAAATCGATTTTCACTGTAATTGTTTGTTAGCGAGTTTAGTTTTTTTGTTTTGTTAAAATTATATTCCCATATAATATTAGATTTTGCAACATCACATTGTGACATTTGGTAATTTGTGAAATTTGTTAATGATGAAGTTAAAATATTGTCGAAACCTGAAATTTAAGTTAAATTGCAAAGTAAGTATGAATTCACCAAGACATGACAAGTTATTATACATACACAAAGGAAAATCAAGCATCAGTTACGTAACTTTGAAGTTATATTTGTATGTGCAAATCACGCTCGCTGATATATTTACGTTTACACGATGGTTACTGGTTCGATTCCCGCTCAAAACTAATGAAATATGAATCATCTTCATTGCCAGACAACATGCAATTTGTCGATTTCGGAAGAAAACCCGCGTACGCAGTGTTTTGACACTAGGTCTCTGCCTACGATGCTACATACGAAATAAACCTATCGTTGGAAAAGAATAGAGAGTGACTCTGCTCACCGTAGAAATTAAAAAAAAAACAAAAGCTTACATCACCTGGTATATTTTCCAATAAAAACAGGTACACTGTAACGTTCGACATTACGAATGAATGTTATCGGTTAGTTTTTTTCTATTGTATTTTCCAAACAGTTTCTCAAATTACCGATTCTTAGGGTTCCGCAAATGGAACAAGGAAACCTTTATAGGATCACTTTGTTGTCCGTCTGTCGGTCTGTATAATTAGTCACATTTGTATGATATTGGTCGTGTAATAAAAAAGGGGCAATTTTTAGAGCTTAAAATACAAAAATAATTAAAAAAATTTGATATAGAAATATAATTTTATATATAGAAATTCATAACATGTTTGCCAACTTATTAGTTATTAGTTTTACTTTTTGTTGACCTACAATTCGTACGGGACCCTCGGTGCGTTAAGTCTATACCATCTAAGATACAAGGGATACATCCCTTAGATGCTAGGATTAGGGCATGACTGCTGTGGTGGTGGTGGCCGCTGCGTTCCTAGAGTCATATTTAAATTGTAAATTATGTTAGGTTGTTTAATAAAATTATTCATATATTGATTTACCTAAATTAATAAGGCTAAATTTGGGTAATGGGTGGGTAAATAAAAAAAAAATCTGAAAACATTTAAATTTATTCAAACACTCACAACCAGAGTTACAAAACGCAAATTAAAAAAAAATAAAATAATAACACTTCTACAAATTATATATTTAAATGATGATCAATATCTGTACATTTAGAAAATTACTAAATTATCTGTGACCTTTATTCCGCCGCTCGACGTTCTCTCTCTATAGTCTCGAATTCCAGAGACCCCGAAAATCGGAGGGTATGGACACTAACTAGTGTCTCTCTGCCTTCACATCTGTTCTGGCATAGCAGGGAATGCAGACGGACCGTAGTGTCGAGACACTCCGCTGTAATACGAAGCACGCAAGAAAGTGTAAATCGATGTAAGTACTTAATAAATATGTAAGTGCCTATAAAAGTGTCCACTTTTTCCAATCTAACATTTACAAGAATATTTATTAATAATTTTAATTAATACTGTCAATAAATGCATGTAAGTCACTTAATGAGGATAGGGGTTTCCCCTTTAATCCTCATCTGGGGAAGGCCAGGTCAGGTAAGGAGTCGTTCATTACAAAGCAGTTGATAACAATTGTTAATTATAATGTAATAATACACAGACATACCTTAATATGTATATATTAAACTATGACATATATAAAACAATAATAATTAATCGATTATTTTTTATTTAAAAAAAAAGAAAACCACAGAAGCGTTATAGGATTAGCTTGTTCTTCGTCTGTCGAGACTATTTTTCTTAAAAACTCGTAGAGATAAAAAGGTGAAATGTGGAGAAGTCAAATATTAACATCTACAGTCCTTTGAAGAGCATAGACTTTTTTTTTGAAGATATGGACGTTTTCGCTACGTATTTTTATACCATGTTGTATGAAATCCATCGCGTAATCGAAACCTATGGAGAATAATGCAATTTGCAATGAAATAATAACTTGCAATAAAATATAAGAAACAATCTGTAAATTGGTTAATTTTATAAATCTATCACATTAAAATAGTATTTACAAACTTATATCTGTAGTTCATTTTCATTCAAAATTAGTGTACACGACCACAAATTTAAACTTGTAAAGTTTTATAAGTTGTAATGTCTTTCGATCTACAATCATACAATTTATACGGAACCCCCGATACGCAAGTACGACTCGCATTTGACCGATATTTCAATTTTTTTTTATTTAATTGTGTACTATAAGAACGCAAATAAAATGATTATCCATTTTAGAATAAAAGAAGTTCAAATTGTCATTACAAGAAGGCTTTTAATTCTCTTAGTACAAATAACAGAACAAAAATATAGATATATAAAATTATCAAAATTCTGAAATATTTACTGAAGTATTATAAAAATTTACAAGTACAGATTATTTGAGACTAGCTTACCGTTCTCGGCTTTGCTCGCATGGTAGTCGATTTTCCCATGATATATATATATATATATATATATATATATATATATATATATATATATATATATATATATATATATATATATATATATATTTAAAATATAATAAATTTAAAATACCTATAATAATAAATAATATACAAAAATATTTTATATAACACATATATAAGTTCTATTTATGGAAAATTTCAAAACTTCAAGAGCATTCAGGTGCTTAGGTTGTATAATTGTTAATATTTGGATATGTCAGTAATCTTATACTTAATATTATACTGTATTATGTATATATGTATATAGACATTCATAATTTTTTTCTATTTTATATTTCCGAAGTTTCAATTTTTTTATTCAGAAATTATCCCTTCACAGTCTTAACAGCACAAGTTAATTACTACTTAATTGAATAAATAAATAATTTTTTTTTCATTTTGGAGATCCAAGACTAGTTATTAAAATGTTTTTTTTAATCGTCCTTTATTTCATATTTGACTCAAACGTTTCTAATCACCGTCTCTGATCACCAGCGTCCATTCACATCAGGTATGTACCCTTTAATAAAAGGCAGACCAGTACCAACTTTCTTCTGGTACTCCAGATACTGGTTTCCGAAGAAGGATATGAGGAATGTCTCTTCAGCGAAGACGCGCTCGTTGAAAAACGTCCACGAAACTATTGTATATAATATTATGCATACTGGGTTGAGAAGAATTATCTGAAAAGTAAATTTAAATCTGTTAAAATTTTTAAAAAGAACAGTTTGTTTGGATAACTTATTTAGGTACTCTTGAAATTTAATACAGCTTTAAAAATTATAATAAAATATTAAGAAAACATAAAAATTTGAATGTGCGGGTCTCAAACCCGTAACTCTTGGAAACCACCCAAGCTCGTTCTCATTTAAGTCATACGTTTTTATCAAGCTAGGAGGAAGTAACGACATAATGACGTAAGTATTCAATAATCAGGATATAAGATAAAAGTTGTTGAAGTTTTTATATACTATTTAATATATTAAAGAGCGCACCTGTGTCCCTATAGACCAGTAAAACCAACCCACGTAGCTGGGATGCCTGCAAATTGAGTACACTCCGTGCGTGACCAGCTGGTGGTCTGGTCTCTTTACTGTTTGCACCTGGAAGTTGACAAAAATATTTATAATTTAAATGTATTTGTGTATTATTAATTTAAATAAATAATTTCAAAGTACATATTAAGTCCCAGGGCACACTGTTATGTAGCTTTTGTGTAGGAGATATGGAGAATCTACTTCAACAACCTGGATCACCACCGCACCTTGGGTATATTGCACCAATAACCCTATAGGAAACTCGCTCTTAAGGATGAATAACAGAAAAGCAGCGGCATACATTACAGTAGAGGTTACAGTATGGGTTCACCAAGGCTTATTTCTATACTCATTCTTATTCAACAGATATGGTCTCGGCTCACGTCTTCGACCAGCCTCCACGACTCATGACATAGTACTCATTGACGACAACTAACTGATTCTGAAGCACAAAGTAAATGCCTGGCGGAGAATGAATAATTAAGTTTCCTCATCCTAGCAAGATGACAAAAGGTAGTGTTTAGTTCCACCTCTGAACACACTATATTCCCTCTACCCTGGTATATTTATATATATTGTATTTTTTTAAACTATAATATAATATACTGACATGATGATTAAAGTTCGATTTTGCTGTAAACATGGCACTCTTCCTCATAACTTCTCCGACAATGCACATCATAACTCCTATATGAGATATCCAGAATATTGTTTTCATACCTTAAATAAATAAAAATATTTCAACTATAATGTTCTTTGGTATTAATTATTAATAATTATTTATTTATTTTTATAAATATTCTACTTCTACATAAATTTGAAGTTTAATTATCTAAAACATATTTATGCATCTAAGTTTTAGTCTTACATATGTCACAAAATCTATTCATCAATGAATCTCAAATACTTTCTGATGCACAAGAATAAAAAAAAAGATAAAAAAAGCCACATTTATAAAATTTTAACATTGTACACAGTGTATGGTAATAAGTTTTACAGTATGACTAATAAGTTTTATATAATACATAAACATGTATAAGATTTCTTTCTTTCTTCTTAATTAATAAACTTTATGAAAGCAGTATAATCATAAAAACTATAACTCACCAGGGAAAAAATAATTTTCAACTGTAGCTTCAACCCAACTGCCTACAGCGGCCACCCAATATTGTACACTATGATTTAATATAAATGAATCTATAGTTAAGGTCCGAGGATTTGTAAGTGCCACTGATAAAAACTCAGAGAAGTGAAACATTGAAAATGCCATTGCATATAGTCCAAATATATGGCAGCTGCCATCAAATGTTGCAAAATATAATCCAGTTGCAAACACTGCTCCCAAGAAAGCAGATCTGACTGCCACCTGAAATTTTTAATACACCAAATTATTCTATGAAAGATGTCTAAAACAGAAAAAAAATATATAATTAATTACCGCAGGGGTTAATAACATTGTGTGAAATATACATGAGCAAACAAATGTTGTTCCAAAGCGTTTAGTTGTTACAATTTGCTTGAACTAACTGCCATATATCACATATTGTTGAAAATTTAAACCTAGAATTCTTAGTACTAATTGGATCTACTTACATCGTATGTGAAGCCCTTTAAAGAGTATCGTAAAACAAAGTTTAATAGGCAGAAGTAAAGCCCTGGGCCCCAGTAAGTAAGAGCCCATAGCTCAGATGTAAAGCCCAGAACAGATGCTGAGAAAAATGAGACGATAAAAACTATGCTAGAAAATAAAAAACATAACGTAGCTAGCTTCGCCGCTGGACACATAGTTTTAAGTGTTGATGAATTCATTTTCAATAGATTTTGGGGGAATATCAACGTTAATTTTATGCGTGAAAATTGAAAATCAAGGTTATAAATTCTTCATATGTTATTAAATAATTTTTAATTTATTAATTTGTGATTGGATACATATTAGTGAATATGAATCATTTCAAAATTCAACGTCAATTTGACATTCATGAAATTAACATTAGAAATACAATACTCGAAAGTAATTGTAATGACAAAATGTTATGTACGGTCTTATATATAATATAATCTTATAACTTTTATGATAACTTTATAAAATTTTATTTTATAATTATATTTTGGTACATATTCTACTTTATTTTCAAAAGCTGACTTTTTAGTATTATAAGTCTAATTTGCCATTATAATTTTAAAAAGTTATACTGTCAGTTTGACAACACCATGAAATTGTTTTCAAATGCCATTGGTTATTATTGTAGTCAGTTTATTATAATAAGATGTCTATTGGACAGTTCTAATAGCATTTCCCGTTGTCATGGCCATAAATGGTGAAGTTTTTTCAATATATCTAATCTAGTGTAAAACAATACATTTGTTTCACTAAATTCAAATTACGAGTATGCTGTTGTGAGTGTTAATTTCTGGCTAAATTAAAATCCGTTTGATTTTTTAATTCTCAAAATACAAAGTAAAATGTAACAATAAATATGTTATAAATTAATTATTCTAACCGGCGTAGCAACTGACGTAATCGTACCATGACAACATCGTTTTGATCAGACAAATTTAAAAGTAAAATTAATTTTCCTAATATTACATATTTCGGATATTACAGCCATCTATCAATCTCTTAATTTCCTAAGTGTTTCCTGCTATTTTATAATAAATAAATAAAAATAGAGTATGAATTTAGGTGGGTTCTAATGTGCAGTGGAGTTAGTTTGTTATTAGCATCTGATGTAATCGTGTCGCGATGAACGATCCGTGGGATGTTAAATCTGTGAGACAATCACACCAGTATTTGTCTTGTATGAAGATTAATGGGATACCTCTTTTACCTCCTGTTGTAAGTCTAATATTAATTTAATATAATTTCAAATGTGTTGGAAGGTACCTATCTATGTGATAGAGAGGGGTAAAATATTATGTTTATTTAAATTATATATTAGAAATGTATTCATATTAAAATAATAATTAAAACTAAGAAAGATAACTAAACCAGGAAGTTGTTTTAGTCATTATAAGTTATTAAATCACAGGTGATGTATATTGATGTTTAATAAAAATAATGACTATGTATTGTTAATCTCTAATGCAGTCTTTTCCTTCCTTCTCTAAAACATACTTCATCATTCAATAAAGTTTTATTATATTTATTTAAAATTCTACTTTTCTCTAAATTTTAATGTTAGACATTATCCAAAGAAAAAAATTATAAACTAATAATAATTGTTGTAGCTCTCCAAAGAATGTCGTAAAGAGATGCAGTACTATAAATTACTAGCAAAAGAGGTTGAAAAACGGATCCAAACCCTTAAACCATTGATAATTGATAGTGACACTGAATCTAATGAAGATAAAACGGATGCCCCTGATCTTCCAGAATCTGAACAAAGTTATGACATACCTTTAGAGAATGATCAAAATGGCAAAAATGAAAAATATCTGGAAGTGGAAGACTCTACAGGTAGAATGTGCACAAGCAATACCTATGATAATTTATCATCAAATCTCACAGCTGACACTGAAAGTGTCTCGTCTAAACTATCTTCAAAACTTGTAATTGATCTAAGTTTGAGCATCAATGATACTGGAAAGAATTTCATTGAAACTCCTACCAGCTCCCAAACACTTAATGATTTACCTGAAAGAGATTGTGTGTGTCCTCGCAGAGAATCTCTAGGTTCAGATGCCAGTAACACTATTAGAGATGATAAATTAAGTTTTAGCCTTAGCATAAATAAAAATGATGCACCTGACCAAATAGCCACCATTCATTTTAGTCAGGATGGTCCGTCTTCCCTCAGTTCCAAGAGTTTCACAGGCTCTCTCCATGATATTCACAAGGAAAGTGTAAAAGAATCTCCAAATCCTTTGATCCGTCAAAGATCGTATACGCTTTTAAAGCCAAGCCCTGTGCTCATGGCGCACTTGGAAGTACAATCTATTAACACTGGAATGGAGGTTACGTCGATTTCTATGAGTGAATCCATGTCAAATATAAGCTATTCTAATAAAAAACGCAGGAGTTGGGACTTGGAGTCGGCGAAGGAAAAATGGTCATCAATGGCTTTGGAGTTGAAAGATAAAAAATTACCTAAAAATATTAAAAATGGCGTTAGAAGTCTGAACGCGAAACCTATCAGAAAAATGGCACAGTCAGCGCCACCGCGGGCTAAATCGTTGGCTGTCGAAAAAGTGAAACGTAGTCCCCCCAAGCCGTCATCACCTAAATCGGATCCCTTACACAAACCTAAAAAGACGCCCAGCCCTGTGCTGAACACTGCACAAAATAATACTAAGCAGCCGATTACTGTGACAAATCAGAAGAAAGAACACGAATCGATGAAGAAGCCCATAGCGGAATCCGAAGACCCGGCAACACGAGTGAGAGAACTTTACGACAAAATTCAAAAACAACAACTCATTCAAATGGCGAATTTAGTTGAGAAACAGAAGAAAGAACAAATGTTACTGCAACAAGTTTTTGAAGAACAGAACAATTTACTGTTCACCCAATTGAAAACGATCTGTCCGAAATCACCGAACGAAGTCAAAGAGGCTTGGAATGATATGAACAAAGAGGCTAACAGAGGTCCCGTGAGCTTGAGCCAACTGATAAACAACAAGCCTTCTGATAACAATTGTGAGAGTCCTGTGATATCAACATTGACTGAAACAAATAACTACCTAAACCACTGTGATAATGTGTTAAAAAAATCTCGAGACATAACAGGCAATATTAAGAGGCAAGCCAATAAGAATATTCAAGAAGCCGAGAGGAGTCCCAAACCAAGTGACGGCAGTAGAACTCGAACTCATTCTCCGGTCAGGAAAAACACACCTGCCTCTAGAAGACTTGTTTACGAGACAAGCGCTTCATCCGGACGCGACTACGACCCAATCCTGACCGACCGAACGAACGATACTATGGCAGACCTGAATGTTACATTCCCATCGGATGAAGAATGCCATCCATGTCTACATAACGTGGTGACAGTGTGTGCCCCAGCTGATAATGCGATACATAACTCAATCGCGTGTCGATCGACTAATAATACTTTAAAAACCATGGAGGCTACAATACAGAATTCGATGAATAACGTGTGTTTGAGGCAAAATAACCTCTTCAGAGCTCCAACGGCCCAAGAGGTGAGTCCTGCAGTTTCTTTAGATTCCGTTTCTTTAGTATATTAGTATGTAAAACTTATTTTGTTTTTAAATATTATTAAATTTGTTAAAATGTATTTATTGTAAACATTATAATTAGTTTACGACAAGTTTTAAGGCTTATCTCATTTAGTCATAATATAAGTAA
The DNA here is from genome assembly GCA_037127375.1 of Dione juno. NCBI lineage: Eukaryota > Metazoa > Arthropoda > Insecta > Lepidoptera > Nymphalidae > Dione > Dione juno. The sequence continues at coordinate 549,465 of JAXRJS010000054.1, forward strand.
TAATTATAAATAAATTTCAATACCATCCACTTGATCCTCCTTCTCCTTGACAGTCTTCCACTTAGATCCTACACTTACCAAAAGCTAAGCTACGTTTCCATTCTAAATCCATTTCTATTACCCGGCTTCCCTTCAAACTTCCTTCTCTTCTAGAAGAACATGTGCCTTCTAAATAAGAAAACCAATTTTCCATACATCAGCGAGCAGCTGCTTCGAAAATAGTAGCTCACGCCAAAGGTTTCCTCGTCCGTCGTCTCATGAGGACGGAGCGGGTGCAAGCCACAGTGCAGACGATAAAGGATGCGCTCCTATGTGCACTCCAGCTGCACCAGGACCGCGAGGGCATACGAGGCGCTGATGTAGACCTGCACCGACGTTTGATACAACAGGTGACAGGGGACTGATGGTGTTGCATGCGTGTGAAATATAATTTTAATAGCTTGTACACATTATATAATTTTTTTTTATTTATTAGTCTATACTGAGAAAGTAGTTTTTTTAACTATGTTTATTCATTAAATAATATAATAGTGTACTGTGCTTTCATATATCTTTTCGTATTTAATATAATATACCACTTTCAGTTAAGTAAACTAAGCTTTTGCAATATCGTTTTGAAAAAAACAACAGGTTTTGATTTTTTTTATATATTTTGAAGCTGAAAAGATAATAAAAAGAAGAGAATATTAAAATAATCGTTATTTCTTTCAACATATGGTATCCTCCTCCTCCAGATAACGGCAGCATGTTACTCCCTCCACGACACCTTCATAGCGAGCTCGCCGTCGGAGAGGTGCGCCCTCATCGCCTCCGACCGCGGCCGGCGGCGCTCCCTGGCGGCCAGGATCAGTCCCCTGCCGACACACATGCCCCATAGAAACTATAGGCCTACGTGAGTCCATTGTTTTACGTTAACCTATTCTGCAGCATTCTTCTCTCACCGCGACGCATTTGCAGTGCTGCAGTCGATGATGCTGTCCAGAAGCAAGTCCATGGAATATAGTTTCCATGGGTTACGACAATTTGTAGTTTTTTTTAATTGAATATCAATTTTTTTATATTTAAACAATAATATAATTGAGATATATAGACGTATGTGCGTGTTTAGAAAATATACTTTTATATATGTATGTTTAACCGTTTTCTAATAATCATGGTATCACATATTATAAATACAAAATTGGCTATAACGACAGCTTTAAAAACTAAACGATAGCTTTTAATATTTATAATATATTATGTATGTACAATTCTTAGGGATCTAATGTCGAAAAGCCACAGCGGGGTGTTTCCGGCGCGCACCAAGCGCCCTCCGCCCTCGCTCATGACTCAGTCCAATTATGGTAACACTATACCTTAAGTGAATGTTGCCAGCTTTAAAAATACACTTATATTTCTCCATATAAGTATATTATATATATATATATATATATATATATATATATATATATATATATATATATATATATATATATATATTATATATATATATATATATATAAAGCAATTGCAAATGTTTATACACTTTTATGTCAATCAGCTTTGTCTGTTATGTTTATTCATTGTGTCGCTGTGTTTTTTTTACGTCTTGTTAATATATTTGCATGTACGTGCATATTATACACTTGTCAAGAGGCATGAGCTATTTTGATTCCACGTTTGTTTCAATTTTACTTGCATATCTTTACTTATTTGCTTTTTCATTACTATTATAATAATGTTATATAAATCGTTATATTTTGATTCATAATCGTTGCTATATTATATACATATCACCTTAATGTATAGTAAAATTTGATATTGAAAGCAAGATACTATACTTTCCATACTATCACACTGTAGCACCATGTGAACTCTCCTTTACAACACGTCGGCTGTCAGTATTATTACTTAATCATATATATTAAAAATAACCTATTACTAAATTTCAGAGACGTTTAGTAAGGATAAGAACCTACGCCGGTACATCCCTAGCCCACACCGTCGTCCCTGGCGCTGACATCCACACAACACCCGTTTACAATTTGAGTAAGCTGTCCAGAGATTACAATATTATTGTCTATTATAATAAATTTAGAATATGGCTATTATACATATATAGTTAACAAAACAGGGGCTAGAAATATTTTACATAATGCAAAAATTATAATATCAATGAAAATTATATAATACCAAAAATTTATATATATATATATATATATATATATATATATATATATATATATATATATATATATATATATATATATATATATATATATATATATATATATATATATATATATATATATATATATATATATATATATATATTTTTTGGCTATAATATTTAGATCTCTTGTACACTGTACTTTGTAGTTTTAAATGTAATGTTTTGGATTGATTCTACGTGTCTGTTGCTGTGCTGGTCAATTGTTTTTGGAGGATTTTTTTTAATTATCCATACTTTAAATTAAGTTCTCATATAAATAAACAATATAGAATTAAATCTATCGTCAAAACTGTGTATAATTAATAATTATTATAAATTAAGGCAACAGCTATAAAAATCTTTATTAATAAAGTGGTTTTCATTGTAAGTAACATACATGCAAATATTGCGTTTATTGCTTTTTTTTTAACACTGCCATTGTTTGGAAAATTGTCTTCATCATAATATAATCACAAAACTAAACATTCCTTTAATATATTTAATATGAAATTAATTTTAAATTCAAAGAAGTATTGAATAAGTCCAAGCATTTGAGAAATACTGGTACAAATTCTCAATATTTTTTTAATTTTCTTATAATATATATACATATTAGTGTTGTTAATACTTAAAAGCATGAAACAAATAATAGTTTAGTTTTTTGTACAATTATAATAGTGTAATAATATAAATATTACGTAAACATGAACTGAGGTTGTACAACGGCTTCCAAAGTGGTGCCTAGGTGTTATAAAGAGCTTTCATAACATTTCCTTGTCGTCTTGTATCAGGTGTATATTTTTCATTTATATATTATATATAAGACAGGCTGATGATGTTATACAATATGTTAAATTGGAAAACCCTGAAATTATTATAATAAGGATTAAATTACAGCTCTATCTATGTAATAGATAAAGAAAAATAATGTATATTTTTTTATTTTATTTATCTTTTGTATTGAAATTTAAGTCTGATTTCTAAAGTTTTGTAATTTATTACTTTTTTTTTTTGTAACATTTTGTAGTTTACATCTCTATAAGTGTACGATTTGGTTGTTTTTTTTTTATGAAAGATGTCATGTTAAAAGTTAATAATAATATTTTCTAGTCATTAACACAAAACTGTATAATCTCTTACAATAAATAAATATTCTGAATTTAGTTTAACTTTTTGTGAATAACTCTATGGTAACTGATACCTCTAAGGTGTATATGTGAATGTATATGAACAGTACGATGCTCTTTTATAATATTTTGTACTGATTTCGAAAAGAACAGTAGGGTATTTGACAGTTTACTGTGAAAATATAAATGAAATTGTGTCTAATCACGATATTGAAGACGCCCTGGATGGGCCAAGCCTGGTGACGTCACATGCCTGTACACAGTACATATAGTCAAAGTATCGCCAAATACCCTATTGCTATTAATAAACAAACCGAATGGTAAAAAATAAAACGAAAGTTCGCTCGACATTTTTATTGTATTATTTGTCCATATACAGACCCCTCGTTTAACATTAAAATTGAAACGGTAAATTAATCAAACCGACAGTTAGCGCGACCGCGACGACGCGACGTGAGCAAACAATTATACTACTATAAATATATGAAAGATACGACGACAAAAGCGTGTTTCAAGCACAAACCAACACACGGTTAACACTATCTCTGTACAAAGTCCAGGCACTGATGCTTCATAAACTCTCCCTCCCTCCCTCCAATCATATATTGCATTTAAATTAATAAATGCGACAAAAACGCCAATAGTTGTAGATGTATTGGCTTTTTGTGTCCGACTGCTGATGTTATGGCAGGGTGTACTTGACGTAGGGCACTTCAATGTCGTTGTCGTCCTCATCGTTGCAGCACAGCTCGAAAACTAAGGCCTTGACATGCGGCTCCAGCTTCTTTTTGGACACTTTGGTGACCACCTCGGACATTGGCAAGTTGAGCCGCTCCTGACGCTTGGATTTGGGCATGAAGAAGGAGTACAGCATGCAGACACCTTGGGACAGCATAGTTATTTCCAACTTATGCTGGTTTTTGAAGTAATCTATAAATTCCTGTAGTGTCACTTCTCCTTTCACTTCAAATCGGTCCCACAGAGTCCATTTCTGATCATAATATGCATTAGTTGGTGCCGCTATAGGTTCAGAGAAACCAAAGAATGGCAAAGCCAGATTGACGAAGCCGTTCTTAAACACTTCTAGGTTTTTGAAACCTTGAGCCAATTTATATAACTCAAGACAGACCAAGCCAGCAACAACTGAAGTAGTGGTTGCTATAGCAGGAATAATTTTACCAGCAATAAGTTTGGACCTATGTCTATCAGCTGGAGGAATCTTATAGTTAGCCGCACGTAAATTGGACGCAGCCACTATGAAGTCCATGTGGAAGTTGGTATCATCATCCTTTTCAAAGTCTAGTGGGGTTATTTTCAAGGAGCCAAGTTTGCTGGGTGGAGGCATGTCGGACACTATATTCTTAACCCTGTCTTGATCCATATCGTCGTTGTTCTGTTGGAGCTGAGCGTCTGTTACTGCTATTTTCACGCCAGACTTCGGTTTGAATTTCGGTACCTAAAATAAAGAAGATTATATCTTGTTAATTTAATATACAGATTAATACACTCATCTTATATCCCATAATAGTGAGATTTAACTTGAATGGATACATCAAACAAAGAAAAAGGATCAATATCCCACCTGAACTACACAAGCCACTTTAGCAATCCTCTCCCTGTCCACACAAGGTGCTAAGCCATACACTTGAGCCCGTAAGTTAGCTGCTGCCACCACATAATCCAGATGCAGTTCATCCTCAGGGTCGAAGTCCAACGGTGAAGGACATCGCTTGGGTCCAGACCAGAAAGGAGCACCACTAGTTGTGGTCTGGTCTGGTGGAAAGTTGTAGAGAAGTTGTTTTATCTGGTTCGAATATTGCGCCTCCCAGTGCAAACGGGCCCATGTTACACAATCATCGAAGTTTAATGGCCGCTCGTTTATGGCGTTCTGAAATAATAATTTTTATATGAATAGACTAAATGGAAATGTTGTTGTCATTTATTTATGAAAAATATTTCTTTATAAATAATTGTCATTGAAACCTACAGAGGCTGCCTTCCTCCATGTGAGGAAATTCCTCCATTCAACAAAATTAAATTTCTACATATGGACTGTAAATTACATAAAGAGCAAAGTTGAGTACCCCACAGTATTGGTAACTAAAGCATTCACAAACAACACATACCCTGACACTTTCCAAAGCATCCAATGGCTGACTGCCTGGCAGCTTCATGGTCCTCTCCAAGAAATGAGGATCTCCAAGATACTGGGCAGCGTGTTCAGCAGCTTGGCGGAAGAGACCCTCAAACTCGTCCCTGGCCCATTGCAAAGTGTGCTCAATGGCATTCGGGAAGTTCTTAAGGGTGCATATTGGTATGCTTTTTTCTGGTGGGTCTTGAGAGGAACTGTAGGACTCGGTTAAGAATGGCACCACCACCTGTAATAGGTGAAACATTATAAAGTAATATTGTTATGATATGGCTAAGTTTTTTTTTTGAACACTATATTAAAGCATATATTATATTTCTTCGCTCAGGCAACAAGGTAAAGCACAGTGTTAAGAAAGTTGGGCGAAAAGGAACGGAGTATCACTAGGTTCACTTCTTTACATGCGGGATACAGTATGAAGCTATACTAATTTATTGACCAGTTGTGCCTGTAACTTTGTCTATTCGGAAAAGTAAATTTGAAATTTCAACTTCAACCACTTCCATAAAATAGTTATTTTGCCGCAGTTTTGTCGTACCAAATACTTTAAAATAAGCAATTTGCAATGAGCTGCCGTTTACAAAAGCAGAGACAAACAGAAAAAAATATAAAAATCATTGTTTTAGATTATATTACATTTAGAAACATCCCCAATCATAGATATTTTTAAATATCTTTCATGTACAGACAGTGATCAGTTGCACTTATATTATATGTATAGATATAACATAATATGAGAAACATATTCCAGCATTTCTTTCAATTCATGTTTCTACCAAGCATATTTATAAAACAAAACATATTAAAGTATACCTAGATATGATAGATATGTTTACCTAAAAATAAATATAGAATGTAAGTAACATGGTCATGATATAAAAAAATTGCTAGCATTTCTGTTAGTTTCCTAATCTTGGAGGCAGACAAAACTGGATAATGTGAATTATCAAAATAAATTAATAAGAATCACCTGAGTGTTCCCCTTAGTACCGAGTGTGCCACTTTCCAGCAATGGTTTTCTGTAATATACGCATCGTCTATCCATGTAGATCCTCGCGTCCACATTGTCCAGGGCATTGGCCACCCCATCCAATTGTTCGAAGAATGCATCATCATACACCGACTCAGTTTCCGGACACACTCTGTTCTCTTGTGCAGTTATGTTCATTAGAGGGTTCATTTGTTTGATCACCTGGAATTTTGTCGGATTTTACTATACGTAGTAGAAGGATTTAAAATGTATGATAATATAAAGTGTAATATTATTGTAGTTAGGTCTTATTTTATTTTCTAGGCTAAGTTCAAAACAAGCCAATTTTTTTTTAAAAAGTCCCTCAAAAAAGCCTTAAGTGCAACATTAAATTCTCTCTGACAAATTAATTAAGTCAATAGGTATACTACACACAATACGGCTTGTATTGCTATTTATAGCTCATTGTCATTTTTTAATTTAGTCTTGCCCCACTCACCCTAGCTGCAGTGCTAGACTTGGGTTTTTGCACATCCTGGGGCCTGAACAAGAACTGACGGTTCAGGTTGGACTTCTCGATCAGGTCCATGTCGGTGACAGTCACGCGTCCCCCGTCCGCTCCCACGCCTATCATGGCAAAGTTCTTTAGGAGTTCACAGCCTATGGCGCCGGCACCTGTGTTTAGAATTTTCACATGACAATCTGTATTGGCTTTAAACAACGTTTGATAAAAATAAAATAATATTACAGTGCACCTAATATGATATATAATAAATAGAGATGTGCCGACAAATCTGCCGAGCCGATCTCTTATACTAATTCTATTACTATAGTAAAATATTCACAATGACAAGTGTTTACTGTTCTGATAGCTGTCTATAGTAAGCCAAGAACTTACTCAAAGAAAAAATCGATTGACGTCATCATTATAATTTTTTTTAAGTAATTTTAGATGGTGATTTACTTTTCAAAGTGCTTACAACTTTTAATAAAATTTTAACAGAGAGAAAAGAAGCGGGACATAAGTTTATAATGGTTTTGTTTTGGGATATACTAATAAATATCTAAGTTTCGTATTTCTTCCACTACACTACAGGTTCTAGATGATTGTCAAATTTCATAACTCTAGGGCGACGGAAAGCACCCTGTAGGTTTTCATTACAAGGCCATTTTCATACAAAATGTTAAAAAAATAAGCCAGTTCGTATGTTTTGACTGTGTTAACTTGGAAGTTTGATTTTTTTGTGCTCTAAGGTATCACCAGTGTGGAGGTTTCTTATTAATTTCAGTAGATTATTCAAGATTAGCAATTTTAAGAAAATGGTATTATACAGATAGACAGACAATAAAGTGATCCTTTGCTGACTGTTGGGTTCAGTTTTTTTCTATGGAATGGAAGATTCAAGATAAAAAAAAAGTATAGAAGAATTATGACATATTATTCAAGATTAGTCACTTGGAAGCCACTCTACAATGAAAGATTAATTAAAATAATCATTATATGTGACAAGACGTTATTAACTCAAATTACAGTTCATTGACTTCGCTAAAGCTACTGTCATTATTGTTTATGTATTATATTGTTCTTTATATTTTAGACAATGGCCGTTGTGATGCCGTAAAACAAGGTGAAACAGCATCTTAACACGATGGTTATGTTCTATTACCACTCAGGGGAATAATGTTTAAATTATAATTAAGAATATTTAAATTATCTTCATGTCTCCACTCTCCTCAAAACAGAGAGTAACATTAGCACAAGTTTCTATTTGTTATATAACTTTCTTAAATATTAGCACTAACAATAAAAAATTGTACTAATTTTTTTATATAATATATTAATAAATTGAATTTCAGGCGGCTATAGCTAAAAAAGACTTACCAACAATAAAATATTTCAATGCACCAAGTTTCTTTTGGAAGTCATTTCCAAACACAGCAATTTGTCCATCATATCTGGATCCTGTGGGCTTACAATTATCTTCATTCAGGCTAGATCTATCTTTAGGAAGGCACTCAATGGCATCTAAGTATAGCCATTGGACTATGGGGTGGAACTTTCCGGAACAAGCTTTCATAACTTCTTGAGCAACTACACCACCAATGGCTGCATTCATGGGGTTTAGATCTCCAGCTGATACCTGAAAGGCAATTTTTATTAAGTATAGTACAAATTAATGAACTTCTTAAATATTTTGCCATCAAAACATCAATAGATGAAATATCTAATATTGTTATTATATATATACATAATCAATAATAATTATTAATGTTTAATAAGTAAATAGAAATATACAGGATTCAAACTCAGTACCTTTGATATGTTCAACATAAAATAACCATAATACCAACAAGGTCAACCTCCTGCATTACAAACTAATTCCAAAAGAAGAGCTAATGATATTCAAGTATTTTTTATTAAGGTTGCATACAAATGCTATGGATAGCCTTCTAGGTATTACTAGTGTTCTATTTAGAACTTGTGTATTAGTCACTGTCTACAGATATAATAATGACTGAATTCATGCCGCTATCATTTTATTTCTAAAGACTCGCCTAGTGTTAACATATTTCATATAGATTTGACAAAAAATTCACTTAATATCCAATGCAGTATTTCACATAACTAACTCTAAAGGCGGTAATATAGGGTAACATAGGGTTCCCTCAGCCTACCCTGCTATGAGCGGGATACAGAGTGAAGTTTTAAAAAAAACATGCTAATTTTAAACATTACTTTAGATAATAGTACATACATAATAGTAGTTTTGGTTACTCATCTACAAGGTACCTACATGCATATGCTATTGAACTTTGCAATATTGCAATAATTTTTATATCGGCAAAAAGTTATTTATACTTAATTTATCAATTAATTTATTATGAATAAGAATCTAAAGAATTGAAAGATTATATAGAAGATAATTGAATTGGTTAAGAATAATTGTATCATTGTGGGGAGAAATCACACATTCTATGTATTTAAATTTAAAGAACAAAAATGCTTTCTTGTAACATTACTATAATATAATTACATATTTAATTTTGTAGTTTTCAATGTTTTATTTAATATCACCAGTTACTGCAGGGACGTAAGAGCATATTTTAAGTCATTTTTGATAAATTGTGTAAAACATCAAGATTTGTATAACTGATAAATTAATTGATAAAATAAATATTTGTTTGGTGGAAGATTTATTAAAATTGGACCAGTAGTTTTAATTCAATATTAAAAACCAACACTAGCAACTTTATAATATAGACAATCATATTATATGTAGGTTTTTGGGAGATCTCGAGAACACAGTATTGCTAGTGATAAAGCATAAAGCTATATAGCGTTATAGCTATATAAAATTATTACCTTGCAGAATATTTCCATAAGCTCATTATTAACTTCTATTTCACCACTCTTAAACAATTCTTCACTTTCCACAATATTTTTCACATAATTATTGAATTTTGCCACATCTGCATCACTCCAGGGTTTCGGCAGCCGACCTTCGGCCTCTTGAAACTTATGAAGAGCAGAGAAAGCTAGATGAAGCTGTTGAGGGTAGTCCATCTTACCAAAATCAGTAATAATATACTCTGGGCTCTTAATAGATTCACTTAGTGGCTTGAAATGTAATTTTCGTGGCATTTTAACTTGAGTGACAATACCTCCTCGGATGTATTTAGAAAAGTTAGTGGTATCTCCAATACTGAATGTGTATGGTCCTAGAACTTTGATTTTGCGTGGCTCACAGCCGTTCAATTCAGACATTCCTTGAATCTAAAAAAATAAGAATATCTTTTAATTGTGTTTTTCTATTGTATATTATTAAGAATTCTTTAATATGTTCTGTAATTATCATCCTTTTTTGAATATTTTGGATAAGTACCTAATGCCAAGCTATGAATTTGATATAGGCTTATGAAGTAGCATTTACAAATGTTTATATGACATATGCAAATTCAAAAGGCTGCAATAAAGTTAGGCAGCCATACATATAACTAAACAAAGTATATAATCTTATTATATTCATAAAAGGTCACATACAAAGAAAGATTTGTTACCAATTTCCTTATCAGTTTTATGTTACATATTTAAAATTCAAAGTTTATTGTACTATGATTCATGACAGCAAAAAACTGTCAGCATTCTTTGACTTAACCATAGGTGACCCTATGAGTGTTCAAAATAATTATCTTGTGCATTTATTATAGTAATAAGTATAAATAGCAAGTATCATTTTTATATTTACGACATCTGTGTCAAGTTTCTTTGTTTGATAAGAGTATAATACAAACCTCACTAAAAGTAACATAGTCTCCGTCTTCCAGTCCATGGCGAGTATCGTCTAAGCAAGTTACTACTGCTTCATATTCATGAGTAATACCAGCCACCATTGCAGATACTGGGTTTTCACCAGTCACATCTAAAACGTTGAAATCTGGTCCAAAATCGCAGAATACCTGCGAGAAGAGACCCCGAGTGTCCGCAATGATTAAAGCTATGTTGTTAGTATGCGTAATCGCTGCTACGCGTTGCTGTTCTGCCCAAGATGCCCCAGTTAGCACAACTACACGGAATTTCTTGAGTAATTCCTCATCTAATGATCCGACGTACGCCGTTGTTGGTACATAGCGATTGAGCTCCGCGAGCTGTTCATATGATGCTTCAGCTCTATTTTTGCCAATGGCCGCCTCAGATAAATAAAACTGAGATGATAAATCAGCTACAGTACATGTCCGGTCATCGTGAAGGGTTACGGACTTGACGCCGCCGAGTATAACATTTTTAGCAATTTCCACTCCCAAACCACCGAGTCCGGAAATCAGGACGTCGGAACTAGCCATCCTGCGCATAGCATCGTGTCCCAGCACGTATAGTTGCCGTGAATACAAGCTCTCGTCGATTTCATCTTCCACGCGCGTTCCATTGTTCGCCATTACTGAGGATTTGCAACTCGCCTCTCCTGTATTTAGCTTCCGCTTTTTTGCCGGGGGGTCAACGGAATTATCGGCGACTTCAGCACTAGACATCGGGCACGAACGCGCACAATTTTGATGGAATTTTGCTTTGTGTTACTCCAATACAATTAAGAAATAATCTTCATATAATTGCGGACGACATTCGCAGTTCGCTCTTCGCTTCGTTGAAGGCCCGCTTACTCACTGTCCTGAAGTTAGCTCTAATCAACGTGGATTAAAGTTTTGCGGAAGTGCTTTTGTATATCCTATGGTTTATTTTTATAATATAAAACAAAATAAGAGTTATCAAAATTTTATTTTTTATATTTTATTGTTTAACCTTTTTACATCACCAAAATTTTGATAAGTTTATAAATTTCAATAAAAAATTAAGACGTTCAGTGTGGTAATATACAAAAAATATAATTAATTATTATTATATATTTTCATTTTGTGATACTAGAAAACCAATATTATTAGCAAACTAGTAGTACTACTTTTATATTTTTCGAATAAAAATTATTGTAAATTGTGACAGTGACTCAAGTTTATTTTTTTTACATTCAATTTTATACATGGCAAGGGTCATTTAAATGCTGTCAAATAATTAACAGTTTGTTACGAACTTCATAGCAAATAATCAATTCATTTTCGTACGCTGCCGTTCGCTGTTTGTCGCGACTCGCGCATTTTGTCTTTATTTGACATTCTTTTACTCGTTTATTTTTGTAATGTTTGATAGACAGTGAAAGGGAATATTAATAGTAAGACAAAAAAGTTTTAAGTGGACTTTGGTGAATAATGACCATAGCGTGAACAGTTTTCGTTAAGGATCTTGAATCCTTTTATCTTTGAAAGACCTTTACTTTGCTTATTTAGAACCATGGTTCAAGAATACGTATCGCCTGTTAGGGTACACAAGTACACCTTCGAGATGGTGATGGCTGTAAGTAATAAACACATTTTAAATTATCCATTTTGTGACATTTTTAAAGATACTTTCTTGTTTACAACAGTTTATTTGACGTGAGGCATGTGTTTAATGCCATAGTATATTAAAGAGTCGTACAATTAATTGTGCATTATCTAACTGATTTCTGCAAATTACTTATATTACTTGTGTAATGCAAAGACTAATTATAATTATTAAAAGCTAATTAGGACACACTCATTTATCAAAATTACATTGTTGGTATGTGTGTTAGTAAAACTTTATAATTAAATATATTGTACAATTATTGCTCTAGATAATGACATTATAATTACAGACTAAATATAGTATTTGTACATTGTAAAAATATTGTTTCTGTTATTACAAACATTAGTGCTCTATCCTTTCCAATGGAAATAACCTGAATATATACATATTATAATTAATGATTGTTTACTCCTTGACATAGTGCTATGAATATTTAAAAAATCTATCAGTAATAAGATCTAATTAAGATTTCCGGTGTTAATTGTGTTGTTAAATAAAATAAACTTTTTGAATATATAATTTGTCTGCTTGTTTTGATATATATATAGGAGAAATGTGAATTTAAAAAAAAATGTTATTGTAGTTTAGTAACTATAGTATAAATAACACCATAATACATTATATGTATATTTACAACACTAATATTATCCATTAATTTACAAATTCTTCAAATAACTTATTATATGCAATGGTGGCATTATTGTAAGTGATCTCTTACAGGCAATCATCACATTTCAGTATAAATAAATAAAATATTTAATATTTTTAATTAAGTAGACTGTTTATAACTACGAAATGTTATTTACCTATCTGCTATGTAAATAAATTTCTCGAGGATAATTATTAAATTTATATTTATGTTAATAAAATGTTTTACTGAGGCAGTTTGCTATTCAAGTAGGATTAATTATAATATTCATTGTTTTATAAAAATATTTATTATTTACATTTAATTTAAACTCATTGAAGCACGAATATAGGTCACATTTAATTCTATAAAAACAATTGATGCATTTTTAATATTTTCTAGAATATAATTGTCTAAATATTCATTATTTATAATGAAAATAAAATATTTCTCTGCCAAAATATGCTGACACTAGTCTATTGAATTAGCTAATGTTAAGTTTGTATAGCATTCTTGTTTTTTTTTTTATAAAAATTTACACATTTAAAAAGATCTTTTATACTATGTTGAAATGCAGTGTGCTACTTTAACAGTTGTGTTAAGCCACATAATTAATTTATTTAATGGAGAAAATATTATTGTTACCAGGATATGCAGAGAGAACATAGTATTGACAAATTACTCCATTCTCCAACTGTCCACCCAAATTCGACAATCTATTGAGCCACTTAGCTTAATTCCAATACTTTTTAAATTAAAATATGAAATAAATATAAACTAGCAAATATGATGTACTAGTATTATATCATTTGGTTGTCACTCTTTATTAAATTAATATTAGTTTTCCCCGGGCTTTCACTAAGTTTACTAAAGATTAGCATAACTTTTCAACATTTACACCTTAATTAATATCTGATATATTTTTTTCTGCATGTGGGCCACAGATTTGATAACTTACTCTCCTCCACGTAAAGCAGGGTAGACAGAGCGAGTAAGTGTTCCGACACTCCATTGTCCACTTTCCGCCCAATTTTCGAGATTTTGTATGTTGAGTGGCGGAACTGAACGCCGCGCTTTAGTAAGAAAGCGCTCGCTCTAGAAAGAAGACACTTACTAGAGGGCGCAAATGAAATAATACATACCACCGAGCAGGAATCGAACCCATAAACACGTTGACAATCACACGATGTACCGCTCCGCCAATTTGCTATTGAAATTTGTAACAAAAGTAAACGTTACTCTAAATAATAGATATGTTGGGGATGACGGATAGATATTTTGTTTATATATATATATATATATATATATATATATATATATATATTTATATTTATATATATATATATATATATATATATATATATATATATATATATATATATATATATATATATATATATATATATATATATATATATATATATATTATATATATATATATATATATATATATATATATATATATATATATATATATATATATATATATATATATATATATATATATATATATATATATATATATATATATATATGTATATATATATATATATATATATATATATATATATATATATATATATATATATATATATATTATATTACGGTAACTAAAGTTTAATGTAACTGTTTCATAATTATACGCTTTAATTTAGTATCAATGAATGGTGATCTACGGATGCTGGGGTCATTGATCCAGACAATGATCTTTTGTACTTCAAACTGGGACGGCTCAGTAAAGCAAAAAATAAGTTGCCCACAACATTGTATCGCAAATTTATGGTATTCAACACCATAGCCGTATGTGTAATTTTTTCTATCTGGCACCAAAATTTAATAGTAGACAGACAAAATGTAGACATGTTATAGATATCCAATAGACAGACTTCCTTCCAGTTAACCTTACAAATAATAATACGCAATGCATATTTTTCTTTTGTGTAATTGTTAATCTACACTAAACATAGAGAAATATCTAAAGAAACCACACAAACAAATTAAAATTTGGAAAACATGTAAAAAGAATATAAGAATTTCAATACATACCGCTTGATAAAGAACGCATGCGTTTAGTGGTCAGAGCGCTTGGACGGTTTCCATGAAACGCGGATTCAGATCCCGCTGTGTTCAAATGTTTATATGTTTTGTTTAACTACATACATACATGCATGCATATGTATGTAACATACATACATATATACATACATACATTGCCTCTCGTGGGATATATAAGTAAATCGTCAACTATAGTGTTCCGCCATAATAACTGTGTCACAACCACTTTACTCTTATTCGCCATTGTTGTTAGATTTATTCGATTTATCCATTCTTCTTGCTAATCTAACAACTTCTTCATCATAATAACTTATTATAGGAAGACTCCATGGTATTTGACTAGCTGTAATTAACGATTAGACTAGCTTTTATTATCTAATTTAATGCTATAGCAGGTACATGTATGTAGTGTTCATATGTTCTTAATTTAATCGTACAGTAGTTTGTTTGGCTTCACGAGTGTGTGTCTGTTGCCTTAGTGCGCCAAACCCTACGGTCCCTGCAGGCTGTATACCGTTCACGTAATACTGGTCAGATTTGCGTAGAGCTTCACGCTGTATTCCGCACATATCACGATAGGCAGAGAGGATTCTAGGCAGAAGGAACCTAATGTTAAGGCACTCCGATCGCTGATTTTTGCCCTCATTTAGTTTACACCCTGTGTAATTTTTATATGTTTGCCGTATGGTACGACCATTCCCTGCTTAAACCGTCTTTACTGCGATGACGTCATAAATATGTCAGCGTTCATTCAAATCTACCCAATAGATCAAAAAAAGTCAATCACGATTTAAATTGCGAACAAAAAGAACATTACATATATTAAATATGCGTTTTGACGCGATTAAGAAATGTTTTTTTTTTTATTGTTAAACATAAAGTTCCACAGAGCATAAGATAAAATAATTCTTAAACAACTAAATACACGTTATTCTTTATTATTAGGCGTAGAAAATGTTGATATAGCAACTATAAACACTTTGAACGGCTAATGACAGCTTGTCTCTCGCAGGAAATTAGCTAGAAATTGGGTTAAATGTTTTAGAGATAATGCAGATTTCAACAGCATATGAGTACATACAGTCATCTGGTATGAAAGCTGGTCTCACATTAGCGATATATCTCATAATATGTTATATTACATACTATTATGTAGTGTATGACTAGTCATCTTACTTTGTCTGACTTATATATATATATATATATATATATATATATATATATATATATATATATATATATTGAAAAAAATTAAATACTGTACAATGGCCGAAAGTGTTATTCAAAGTCGTTGTTACTTTTGTTTTAAATATTTATATTTATTGCAATATGTATTTCTTTTTTTGAAAATGATGATGGTGACATGATGTAGATAATGATTAATATATTAAATAATAATGATATTTTATTGTATATAAAATAATATCAATTTACAATAAGTAAAAGAAAAACTGTTTGATATCCGTGCTTCAAATAAATTATATGCAATGGCGGCCTTATCACTACAAGTGATCTCTTACTGCCAATCACCACATTGAAGGATTATATATATATATATATATATATATATATATATATATATATATATATATATATATATATATATATATATATATATAACCCAAGAGAAAATACAAATACCTACTACAGATACCTACATGTATATACACCTGTATATACATACATATATAGATAAATTTATCTGTATATATTTAATAATTTATGATAACTATTGTTTCTATATATTATGTTCGATATCGTATATTTTTTCTTACGGTTCACGTTACCGGTTGTTGCAGAACAAGTTGAACCGCTTCTCCAGATATTAATTGTGGACGAAACGTAGTATCGAAATATAGTTCTTATTAAAAACAGTTTATGGTTCAATTTTATTTCAATACATTGTTAAGGAAAATATGATTAAAGTGTTTAAGATTTTCAAATGTACGTGTGTTTGTGTGATTTAATTGGTATATAGAAACAGTCTTGATTTATATATATATATATATATATATAT
This sequence comes from Dione juno, assembly GCA_037127375.1. NCBI lineage: Eukaryota > Metazoa > Arthropoda > Insecta > Lepidoptera > Nymphalidae > Dione > Dione juno. The sequence goes on from JAXRJS010000054.1 coordinate 566,537, forward strand.
ATATATATATATATATATATATATATATATATATATATATATATATATGTATATATATATATATATATATATATATATATATATATATATATATATATATATATATATATATATATATATATATATATATATATATATAATACGCTTGTGTTGTTAATACAATTTATCAAAAATTTTTTTTACTCAAGTTAAGTAACCTCTAATGGCTACCTCGTAGACATAAAAAGGTAAATATCATGTATGAAGATGGATGGCGAGTGTCTAGTTGTAAATAAGTTAAGTAAAACAATTATTTCAAAATAATAAAAGTAATAACATGTCCTGTAAAATAATTATTGAGAGATCCTTGTTAAAGGTTATGTTTTTTAAGCCTTTTAGATTCCCTACTGACAGAATTTATAATTATTGCCAATTGTTAACCTCTCGAAAGCTATATATATTGCAGAGTATCTTAAAAGTGCATAGAATCACTGCAAATGATTCGCAGAAACAGTATAAGAGAAGAAATGTAACAGCATATATTCCTGCTATGAGAACTAAATTTGGCAATAACCAGCTTCAAAATCAGTCGAGATTTCTTTATAATAAAATAAATAAAATCTTAAACATTAATCCTATGAGCTCTTATCAGTCCAAAAAAATATTAACTGCCTGGCTACTAACGTTAAACTACGATGACATAGAAGCCTTAATGGTACACTAATATACACACACACACACACCACAAACACACACACACACACACACAATCACAATCACACACACACATACACACAAATAAACATACTCTTTTTGCCCATTTCTTTCATAATTAAATTAAATTAAGTTAGGTTAGATATAAGATATGTATTGTATAGATATTTATTTCCACAAATGTATGAAGTTTTATGGAAGAGCTGGGCCTCCTGACACAAGCACTAGTGCTATACTAGTAACTTACTGGGTTGATCTCATTACTTCGCACGTTAAAGAAAATGTTGATACTGAAATAAATATTTTTAATTTTTTAATTTTAAAGAGGATTTCCCGTATTAGCCAAATGATAAGTCAAATGTTTTCACCATAGATGTGGGTGGCATGGTGGGGTCAGTATATCTTTTTTTCCCACTTTGCTCGATCAAGGTCATCATCTCAGTAATTTGCATGCCTTCCTAACTCCCAGCACTACATGTTTACATAAATAAACAAATGATTATGGACACATTGGTCGTCGTGGCGCAGAAGCACAGCCTCTGCCTTTAAATGCGACGGTTTGCGGGTTCGATTCCCTCTCGAGGAGAATGAAAGATTTTCATTGTCTTTGTTCTGGCAACAAGGCAAATTCCGTGGCGTTGAGTTCCGTCTTAACAATAGGTTCCTTACGCCTACGGTTCCCTCTGCCTGCTCTGCTATATACGGGATATATATATATTCATTGGTAAAGCGATACTTGCAGATTCGATCTCCACTCGGTGGAATGATAATATAAAAAAAAAGTCTCAAGTTGTCAATGGGTGGTGTTGTCACTACTTTCTCATTGTTTACTATTGTTTTAATTGAAAACATAAATAAAAATACAAATTTATTCTCCAGTGATTTTATGTAAACCTTTTCTATATAAATATCCTATGTAAGTAATAGTTTAAAAAAAAAAGGACAGTCACACAAAATCAAATTTATATTAATAAATTTTATAGTAATAAAAAAAAAATGTATACATTTTTATAAAAAAGAAAGAATAACATTGACCTGCCACGGGACCTATATATCATCTTGGCGGCACATTACGCATATTATCAATCTTATCACACGACGCGGCTCAATCGAGGGGCGTCGCTGTTGGCGTCTATTGACAGTTTTAAAACAATAACAGATGATATCGATCGATCGATTACCGTTTTCTCCATTGATATATTATTTTAAATTTAGTGTTCTGTAGGTAGTCGTAGGTTTGAATTCCATTTGGGTGAGGAAATTATAATCATATAAAACTATATGACGTATGGTGTTCGCTAAGTTCGCTGTGAACTTGATAAAAAAAATTTTTTTTTTACCTACTTGGTTCTGTCTTCCTAGTTCACATAATATAGCTTATATATGCAGAATGCTTGAAGTAATATGATATATTTATTGACATTTTACGCAAGCTTTTTAATTTATAGTGACTGGGCGTGTCGCAATGTACTTATAGTTTTTTTTATCCTTATGACACAAGAAGGTTAAATGCTCATATTTTATATAACTGCACCACAATCATAAAATATTTTTTTATATTATATATGACTACTACAGCTTCTTACATTGTATGTTGAAATATGATATGACGCTATATCACCATTGTCACATAGAATTGTCTTACCGAGATGGTTTTTTACCTAAAAGGCAAAATCATGTTTTATATGATCATTTACCACAAATAATCAGAGGTATATCAAAGTTTTGACTGACTGACACTTAGTGTTAAACTCAACAAACATGACCAAAATAGATTATTTGTGTGCCTACATAACATCACGTGTCCGGCTCATGACTGTGATGCTACCTATAGCCAATCACCAATGTATGCATATTGTATAATAGTTTTAGTTTATTTTGTTATATTGTGAGAATAATAACACGATCCATCGCTATGGTAATTTTGTATTTATAAAAAAAAACATATATGTAATATGTTTTTTTTTATTATCTGGCGTCCTTTCCAGAGGAAATTGTTTATGATAATTTAAACTTTGTGTACACAGATGAAATAAATGTTTGCACTTTTAATACAAGTGTTAATTTGAATAGGACAAATTCAAAAAGCTTTAGCACCAATATATGCATTTAAAGGATATCTTTAAACAAAATTAAATGTAATGCATTCAAAATGTTTGAAACAAAACAATGTTCAAAGTACGGTGGTCACAAGGATGAATAATTTCATAATCATTTAAAAGTATTTTTTACTTGTATCTGATGTCTACTACTAAAGAACAATTTTTTATCTAGCACAGTACCGTGCAGTACCGCCCAACATCGCCCAACACCGCCCAACACCGCCCAACACCGCCGAACACCGCCCATCGCATTGGTGTCTCTTCATAAATAATAATACAGCAAAAATATATGCACTATAAATAAACATTTATATCACTACATAATTTATTGATGATTCAATTTCAGTTTCTCCCGTCTATACCATAATAATATAAAGCTGAAGTGTTTATTTGTTTGAACGTGCTAATCTCAGGAACTGTTGGTTCGAATAGAAAACCTCTTCTTGTGTTGAATGGTCCATTTATTGAGAAAGACTATAGGCTATAGGCTGTGTACACTTGACTTTGACTTGACCTTAGGACCTCATGAGACGTTATATTTAAAGACCCACATGTATAGATTTGATGAAAATCATTTTTTTTTTAGTTTTAGCTTATCCCTCGTATGGATCGTACTTTTATTTGTTATTTTTGTAGCTTAAAAAATATTCTCTACGTTTACCCTATAGCGTAATTATTTCTCAAATATTAAGTCATGATTAAATGAAATATTAAAATATGCACTTCGTGATTTCATACGAAGCTCGTGTACCTGAGAGATCCAACTTGAGATATTTATAAGACTTTTGAAGGGTTTAAGAGATCCTCCGTGCACGTGAAGCACGTGATGAATAACAAATGTGGTAGGTACCATAGTACTCTTTAAGACGATTTCAAGAAGATGAAGGTGGAATTTATTGGTCACTTTTTTTTTGCAATGGGTACTCGAGTGCTCGTGTCTATTTTTTTTTTGAGTATGTCGATAGTTTATATTAGTATTATTTTAATGGTTTTATATAAAATATATGTCTTTTTAATTTTAAACAATTTTAAAACAATTAGAAAATTAGCCGAATTGTGTGTAAGGCCAAGCAATTTTGGCAGCTGTAAAGTCATTGCCCCAACAAAAAAAAGTCAGTAATTTTTGTGGAAGGAAATGCTAAATTTTAGCCTCATTTAGCACTTACGATCGCGGGTCACGCACACCTAATCTTATCAACTATTATTGTTTGGCACCGAAACCGAAATAACAGGAACTGATAACAGGTCAAACGGTGAATCGCTTTATCTTCGGATGTATGCTTGAACATGATAATATTGATTTTGGACTTAGAACAAAATATATACATTGTTAAGCGATGGTTCTGGGGTATCCGACCCAGAAGAAGTGAATTATTTTCAAGCATTACGCGGCGTTAAGCTTCGCTACTTGGAGAAAATAGAGTATTAACAGTATTTTCTCTCCTAACGAGCTTAAATGCGGGATAACGCATGAAGCTAAAAAAAGAAAAGGAGATAAGCATTTTCTTTATAACACCGTAATTTACATATACTTATTCCTCACATATTCTCTGGCTTCTCCACTAGCGCTTTGTGTAACCAGAAACAACCACATAATGAAGTACATACATATGTACGAGCAGATATGGAAGGACATTTTGCTTGTTCATAATATATGTTCATAGGATATGTGTATCGTGAATATCAGCTCAGGCTTTAAGACCTTTGGTATATTGTTACTAAGCTATCTCATTGACTTTGTTTCTTGTGGTTTACATACTGACATATATATGATTTAATTTATTATTATTATCACTTCGAAATAGCGAAATCGTACCCATATTCTCGTTAATAGGAGTTGAATCTTCTACGCCTAGTGTCCAGACACTCCTCGAGACCAGTGTCAAAGTTGGAAAACAGCGCCGAATAACTTCGATGACTCTAGCCTTGGCCATTTTTAAATTATACTCATTATCAAACAAATGGCATGCAGCATATACAATTTGACCTGCTAAGCTATTTTTAAATAGAAAATTTATGATTAATAATATAAAAGTCCTTGTTTAAACGCATTTACGACTTCCTTCTGTTTTAAGGTCTGACTGACTTACTGACTGACTGACTGACTTTATATTAAAAAAATATGAAACAAATATCAGTTGTATCAAGTAACTAATACAAAAAGTCACATTTATAATAACATAGCGTTGAATAGCCATATTTTATTATCGTATATACACTAGACTGACGTAATATTGATATTTTTGCCGTCTAGCTGAAATTAAATACCTTGACTGGCCTAATATTAATATTTTTGTCGTCTGGCAGAAATAGAATGCGGAAGCTACCTATATACCTATCCGCCTCCGAAAGCCGCAGATTAATTTCACAACAGATTGATTGATCCATTTTTCATAATTCATTGATCTATTATATTCCCTTCGTATATCGAGGGGTCGTTTGCTGTTGTTTCAGATTAAATGTAGATAATACACTTAGCCGTACAATTAAATGTCATACTTAAATATTATTTTTATTATTATTATTGATTGAAAATGTACAAGTTTTGAATTATTTATTTGAACAAAGATAGGTGTAAATAAAATCGGTCAAGTGTGAGTAGTACTCCTGCGCCGAGGGATCCGTACTTCTATTTCATGATTGTAGGTATTCTGCTGACGAAATTATTTTCATTTATTCTTTTTTTTTAGTATTTTTAGTATTTGTTGTAGCGACAACTCAAATAATACATAATTTGTGAAAATTTCAGCTGTCTAGCTATCACGGTTTTTGAGATACGGCTTGGTGACAGACAGACATACAGTCTTAGACAGTCTTAGTAATAGAGTCCTGTTCTAACCATTTAGGTTACGGAACCCTAAAAACTTTATATAGTTTTTTATTCTTATTTTTCTTTTTTATTATAATTTAATTCATTCGTATATTGTTTCAATTTATAATAAATATTTGTAAAATATTAATAATGAGTACGAATCTTTATTATTATAAAATATTGTTTCGAGTTATGAGATTGCCATCGGGAGTTCGTCGTGGCGCAATGTGGCAGTGCGTCGCAACAAACAAAATTCATCCAATGTCGGGTGTCGGAAAGCGGAGAAAAGAGTATCTGGACACTAGGTACTCTCTGCCTAGTGTCAGGCACAAGAGTGAAGTTGAAAAAAAACTTCGTCAGTCATAAACAAAGTTACAGTTAAAGTTAGTTGTGGTTACATCGTACTTGTAACAGTAATACAGATTTTGTAGCTGTATAAAGGACATCGTCCGGCCATTGACCGTTTTAAAGAAGCCTCACAGTTAAGCATATTTACACTATTTGTAACGTTTAATCGAGTTTTAGAGTACCGTCGTGGCGCAGATGCACAGCGTCTGCCTGTAAACGCGACGGTTTGTGGGTTCGATTCCCATGACGGGAGAATGAATTATTTCCATTTTCTTCGCTCTGGCAACAAGGCAAAGCGCGGCGTTGAGTTCCGCCACTCAACACGCAATACCATGGATAGCGGAAAGTGGGGACCGGAGTGTCTTAATACTAGGTTGCTACAACCTACGGTTGCCTCTGCCTACCCTGATATGTTAAGGATACAGCGTGAAGCTAAATAAATAAAATCGAGTTTAAGTGCAATTGGAATTTGTAAAATTTTGTATGGGTAATTATTTTCTAAAATTATTTTTGTCTAACAGTAGAATGCTACATATATATGTACGAACAAAATGTACGATAATGTCAAGTTTTAATAATAACAATGATAATTAAGTTTGTATACAAGCGTTGTGTCCAAAATATTTGCAGGGGTTTTGTCTTGCCAGTTTGATAGCCATTTTACCTATACGGATTGAAGATCCTAGCACAGTGGGACAGTATCCTTACTTGGTACTGACTGTGTTTTCTTTTGATTTTTGGCTTGACTTTGGCCTAACCTTGTCTTATGGAATTTTAAAGAACATATTATGTATGCTTTCGTCCATATGTATGAAACATGGTGTATGTGTATGTATGTATATGATATTAATATCTATTGGCACTAAATATGTAAGTAATATCTTTCTATTTATGTAAAACCATAGTGTTGAATGTTTATATATGCTACGGAACAATTACGACCCTTTTCACTTTAAATCACTCTATTATCACTTTTACACTTAAAAGCTAGCACTTTGACACTGAAGCACTTGAGCACTATTGCTTTCGAGTTGGTGATGGTGTTACAACGTTACAGAGACGACAAAATTCCCTCGAAAAAATTAAAAAGTATCTCATTTGATCCATATAAAATATATTAACAAGTTTTCTTTCTCGCTTACAATTCCAAAAAGAAGTATTTCATTTTATTTTCATGTATATGTTTTTTTTTTTTAATTTACAACTCATAATATTATCAGTAAAACTACTTAATTTGTCTTATAATTCTAACCTTCAACCATAATAATTTATCTTTGTTTGAACAATTCGTACTAAACGTTGCATTTATTCTTTGAATAATTATAATAACGTTTCTTCTATATTTTTAATTATATTATTACGCTAACAATACCTAGTTAACGAGAATTATAGTGAAATTAAATTACACGTAACCTTGCACTCCACACCAGACCCTTCTTTGTTGTATCTAAAATAATAACCTAGGGAGGATCTACGGAGATTGCCGCCGCATACGGCGAGATTTGCGCAGATAAAAAATAATAAAATTTTTATATATGTAATAACAAATGTTAAACACAAGAAAAGATATAAAATTATCATGTACAAGGTGTTGACGGTGGGTTTTTTTTTGTATCAATACTTATGTTTGTGATAATGACAGATAACAGAATGCAAATGCACAGATTTATATCTAAATATTTACTTAAATCTCAAACGAGAGGATTGCTTGGGTTTTGGGAATCGTTTTTTAGTTTTTTTTTTATCCCGTATGGCAGGGAAGAGCAGACGTTATGTAATGTCAAGACACTCCGTTCTGTGCTTTCTGTCAGAATTCGAGGCATTGTGTATTTCGTCGTTACCTTTATGTTCGAGCGGAAACAAACCTAGAACCGTCCGCTTACAGTTACACGCTGTTGCACTGCGCCACTATGGCCTCTACAATTTAATTTCAATAATCGTTAGGAAATTTTCGTTTGGCACACATGTGAAGGGCAAACTTGTTAAACATACTAACACCCGATATATAAATATTTCAACAATATTATCATATTGAATATGTAAATTTGCATTACATGATATACTTTAAATCTTGTTTATTTATAAATATTTTTAAGTACTGAATTTTACCATATACCTAAATTAAAAAAAGTTTATATTAAAGAAAATGATTTATTTAAATCTTAACATTTATTTGTAAAAACAGATTTTTACTCAAGTTAATATAATATTATTATATATTAATTTTTATTATATATTAATTTACATTGTATCGTGCGAGTCATTGTTTAAGATAAGACTGCACCTTTTTAATTTAATTAATGCCATTAATGTGATTACGGTGCAATCAGGACATCCTTGATGACTTTCAGTTCGACTCATACTCGAGAGGAAGTTTCAATTTCTGTTGAGTTAAAAATTGAGGAAAAATGCTTTTTTTTGGATTTTGGATTAATTGCCTTTTGGGATTGACTATACATATTTATAAGATATGGTATAAAACAGTGTGTGTTGATAGTTGATACTATTTCCGTTTGGTGTATATATAGTGAGGTGGTGGTGTAGAAACCATTTTACGGGTATCACTCGAGTGGGTACTCGAGCGGGTTAAGTGGTGTGGTTAGACACATGAATAGCACTAGGCCGTCCAAATACCCATTAAAACCTGACGATGATCTCCTCCTCCACGGCCAGTGTCCTGGGCTACGGGAACCGCAGGATTCTTCCGTGAACCCAGGCTACTACACTTCCATGTGAAAGAAAGTGTGTAAAATTAAAAAGAAAAATAAAACAATATTCATATTTCATATGTGAAGTTGACTCTTTTTCTATCTGTTCACAATATATAACCTAAATGCTCTTGTTTGTTTTTTATTATCAATACAGCAACCGTCGTGGGATATTGATTACCAATGGTACAGCCCTAGTAAAATGGTGTCTTTTAAGTATTAATAGTCACGTGCTATGAAGAATATCTATTTGATATCGCTTAAAACGTTTTGCGTAGATATAATTACTCGTACCTACATATATTATGGAGGTGTGAGTTGAGCGTTCTGGTATGTTAAATAGCTTCAAGCGTTATCCCTAGCTAAGTTATTAAAACTAGTCTAAATCTAGTCATTTTATTAAAGGAGTATTTCTTTTTGTTTTTTTTTAACTTGTATCTATTTATTATATTTTTTTAAATTTATTTTACCACTACAGGCCACTACAGGTTATCACTACAGGTGATCTCTTCCAGGCAACCCATACCTAGAAAAAAAAAGAATGACACGTGGATATTAGCCAATACATCAATTATTAATACACTTACATAAAATGTTACATGGTACAACAACAACTGTAAGGTCATTCCCGGCGAAAGCCTGACGGCCCAACATCGCCTCCTTGTCATGGACTATAATGTTACCCCGAAAAAGAAAGTAGCTGAGAAACGCAAGCCTAGGATTAAGTGGTGGTGTTGAATGGGCCGATGCAGACAGACTTCTTGGCGGAGGTGGAGAGTCAAAATCTACTGACTAACACCGAGACCGCTCAGACTGCATGGGATCGAGCTCATTCAACAATCATTGCGGCGGGCAAGCGAGTTCTTGGCGTTACTAAGGGTGGGCGTGTCATCGACAGGGAGACATGGTGGTGGAATGACCAGGTGCAGGGGGTGATTCGGGAAAAGAAGGCTGCGTTTAAAGAATGGCAGCATTCCAACTCTCCTGAAGACAGACTGGAGTACATAGCAGCGAAACGGGCCAGCAAAAGAGCTGTAGCCAGAGCCCGCAGAGAAAGTTTGTCGCCATTGTACGATAACTTGAAACTGTGGAGGGGCAGAAGCCCATATACAAACTGGCTCGTGCTCGAGATAAAGCGACGCAGGATATTACAAAATGTCTTTGCGTCAGAGATTCTCGGGGCACGTTGCTTTGTAGTCATGCCTCTGTGAAGGAGAGATGGAGAAGCTACTTTAAGGAGCTGCTGAACACTCAGCAGTCTTGTAGTCTTCCTCCTGAATTATATCCTAACCTCGGACTTGTTGCTCCAATAACCCGTGACGAAACTCGTAATTGTCTTCGACGCATGAAGAACGGAAAAGCGGTAGGACCTGACGACATCCCAATCGAGGCGTGGAAATCGTTGGGCTCTCTTGGTGTGCTTATACTTACTGACCTGTTTAACCGTATCTTGAATAGTGGAAAGATGCCACATCAGTGGCGGCAGAGCTTTATTATCCCTATTTACAAAGGAAGTGGCAGTGTTCAAGATTGCGGTAGTTATAGGGGCATTAAGATTATGAGCCGCACCATGAAGCTCTTCGAGCGCATGATCGGCCTCAGGCTCCGCCAAGAATGTACTGTCTCTGAGTCTCAGTATGGGTTTCAACCAGGATCAGGCACTATGGACGCCATTTTTGCCCTCAGAACTTTGATGGAGGCTTACAGGGAAAAAAGGAGAGCTCTGCATGTGGCCTTTTTGGACTTGCAGAAGGCCTTTGACTGTGTGCCACGTCAGTGTATCTGGTGGGCATTGCGATCCAAGGGGATCCCTGAAGCCTATATTGAGGTTATCAGACATATGTACAACGACTCCGCTTCAGTGGTTAGGACCGCTGTTGGCGACACCAAGCCCTTCCCGATTACTGTAGGGGTTCACCAGGGCTCAGCTCTTAATCCGTTCTTATTCAATGTAGTGCTGGATACTGTCTCGGCTCACATCCAATGCCAGCCCCCGTGGCTGATGATGTATGCCGATGACATAGTACTCATCGACGAGAACCGACTGATGCTGGAGCGTAAAGTGAACGCCTGGAACGGTGCGCTTGAGAACGGTGGTCTCAAACTGAATGTGTCGAAGACCGAGTACATGGCTTGCGGGAACCCGGACTCGAGCACCATCCATATCGGGCCTGAGCCAGCCGTTAAGTCGGAGAAGTTCAGGTACCTTGGAGCCGTTATGCATGAGTCTGGAGGCATCGACCACGACATCCATGCCCGTATAAACGCTGCCTGGGCCAAATGGCGGGAGGTCACTGGTGTAGTCTGTGATAGCAGAATACCGCCCAAGCTCAAGGGACTGATATACAAGAGCATTATCCGACCGGTTCTTTTATACGGCAGCGAATGTTGGCCAACATTATCTCGGCACACTCAGGAGCTTCACGTCACGGAGATGAAGATGCTGAGATGGATGTGTGGCGTTACGCGGTCCGACCGCATACGCAACACATTCGTTCGAGGTAGTCTTGGGGTCCGTGACGTAGCGGATAAGCTCCAAGAGCGTCGTCTGAGATGGTATGGCCATGTTATGCGCCGATCTGAGAACTATGTCGGAAGGAAGTGCTTTGACATGTCTGTCCCTGGAGTGAGACCACCCGGACGCCCAAGGAAGCGATGGCTGGATGTCGTGACACAAGACATGAGAGCCAATAGATTGTCCACTGAGGATGTTAAAGACCGTGCAAAGTGGAGTAGGCTTAGTCGGAAGGCAGACCCTGGCAAAAGCCGGGACTAATGCCAGGAAGAAGAAGATAAAATGTTACATGGTGTATACATACTATATATATAATCTATATAAATAGTGAATCTATCAAAGTATAAAATCCTTTCAACGTTCTGTTAACCGACTTGCAATTTACTTTGTCGATTTTGCTTGAACTCTTACTATGTCCACACATCTGGATTACTTAATGATACGACATGTTCATGTCATGAACATGACGTCATTTTTTGGAATACAAGAGTAATAATAATATCTTTGGTTTTTGAACTATTTTGCGATTTTTCCAAATTTTTTATAAATATAGTGTGAATTTGTTCACTAAACTGGCAACATTTTTGGATAGGTGGAGAAAGTTTACTCGTCTAATGTAGCCTATCTTGTAATATGTGTGATTTATATATGTACGTGGAGATAATAGAGATCTATCAATGTTTTTTTCACGCTATCTACTGTGTACATACTATACACTTATAACATGTCAATTTTTTAACGCAGCGGGATTTAAACCCGCGCCTCATGGAAACCTTCCAAGCGCTCTGCCACCACACAAAGCCATGCGTTCTTCATCAGGCTGCGTCGAAATTCTTATACAACTTATTACGTTGTCAGCATCTATGTACGGAGATTATTACAAATTCTCTCGGGCGGTTTTCATGAGGCGCAGGTTCAAATCACGCTACGTACAAATTTTTATATTTTTTATTTAAGTATTTTTCTTTCCTTAGTGTAGAATGTCGATAAAACCGAAGCTAACTTTGGTAACAATTGATAGATACCTACTTAGATGGAAAAAACGTTTATTTATCGTTAGCAAATATAACATAACCTTATGGCTATGAAAATACCATTTTATTATTCAATTTATTCTATGAAAGTTAGAAAAAGTAAGTGATTTATTTTATTATATAAATATTTGTGTCATAGCTATTAAATCAAAATGACCTGAAATTAATCACACTTATAAATAATGTCGTTTAAATTTGATCAAAACTAAAAATATGGAGGCGCAGGTGTATATTATATCTTATATAGATCGAATCTCTTTAGTATGGGCAGGTGTAATCTGTTATTCATAATAAAAAAGCTTGTTTCGTTTTACTTGACACTCCATTTACGTTTACTTAACTTAAAAAAATTACTTAACAAACATATAAATTCAAGTGTATAAGTTCGTCGGTTAGTGTAGACGAGGTGGCAGTGTCAGGTTCGCCTATTAAATAGGCGGAGAATGGAGTTAGTTCTCTCATCCCTACTCAGCTAAATACATTGAGTTAGTGATTAAAATTTTTCGACAGATAAAGAAATATAGGCTGATAGAATCTTGTATCAAGAGCCTCCGTTCTCCGTTTTCCTTCTGTATTTAAGACATTGTGTGCTTAGCGGCGAAATTTAACGCCGCGCTTTATCTTGTTTTATAAAATATTCCATTTATCCAGTAGGATTGAACCCACAATCATTGCCTTTGCAGTCACATCACCACAGTTTCAAATGAGCCTTGATAATAAGTAAATCAAACGTTTAAGGCATGTGGAGGTCAAATTAAGAGCAATTAAAATTTCCTCTCACGTAAACGATGACGCACTTCCTGTCACTTTCTCCCCCATTTTAAAATATACATACGATATTATTCTGTCGTTGTGTGCGTGACGTGCATATTTTGCCGGACTTCATTGATTGATAAATTGTGTTTTGATGTAAATTTTAGGTCTCTTGCATATGCATAGAAAGTCCACAGCTAAGATTAATTTTTGAAGGGTAATTTTTATTCATATTCTTTTTTTTTCTATAGTTTTACATTGTATTCCTCACATAGCAGGGTAGGCGGAAAGAACCTGGATGTGAAAACTCTCCATTCTGCTCATAAATTTCTAATATTACCGGTTAAGTGGCGGAACTCAACGCCGCAATCGTCTAATCAGACCGAGGCTATCAAAATAATTCATTCTTCTGATCAAGAATGGAGCCCACAACTCGAGCCCACAGTCCGATATTGTCAAACTGCACCACAACACAAATTCTAAAAAGTAGACACTAAAACAAAAAGCGTTGTGGGTTATATTACTAACTACACTGTGTCGATCTTGTTAAGTAGGACATGCGCTAGAAAAAAAAAGCTTCACGCTATTCTCCGCATATAGCAGGATATACAGAGGGAACCTAGTGTTAAGACACTCCGTTCTTCACTTGCCACCCAATTCTGAAACAATGCGTATTGATTGGCGGATCTCAACGCCGCTCTTTGCCTTGTTACCAGAGAGAGGAAATGAAATAGTTAATTCATGCATTAGACCTGATTATAAATAATAAATAAATATATACCTGCTAGCTTAGTAAATTTCATAATTAATATATATATATATATCTCTTAAAATATATATATATATATTATATATATATATATATATATATATATATATATATATATATATATATATATCTCTAAAAATACTGTAGGTAATAAATTGGTAAGCATCTTGCAAAGTAAACATCAACAAATAGTTTGCCTCGTAAGAAACCGGCTCAGTGAGCTGCCATTGCCAAGGTCGGGTCTGGCATAGCTCTCAGTGTTTAGCACATTCCATTACGTATTCATAAATTATTGTGTGTATGTATGTATGATTTGTTTAAATTTTATTACTACGGAATAGGGAAACAGGACAGGTATAGGGAAAGGAAGCAAAAAGAGATGGCACTGGTGAGGATTTGAGGCCAACGTATGGCAGTGGGTCGCCTGACTATAAACGTGACGGGTGTGGGTTTGATTCCCAGGGGAGTTAATTAATTTCACGGCCCCGTCTTTGCAATCAAGACAAAACGCATCCGTACCGGAAATTTAACGTCTCAAATTCTAGTGGAAAGTGACGAACGAAGTGTCCTTACATAAACCGTGAATGAGATCGAAAAAAAACAACTCGTACCTGTTTTCTAAAAATATATTACTAAAACTGACTGAATTTCTTATAGTAGTTAGATTAAACGAAAGATTATTTCTTTATCACACTATGTGACCCAATACTCCACTCTCCACTTAAAATTAGGCTTAGGTTCAATTTCTACTGAATATTTTACCTGCATCATGTATCACATGGTGATTCTTAGAGTTAAAGGTGTTGGAGGAGGTGTCACGTTTTACCTGCTACTTTAATAGTATATGTACTTAAATAACTACTAGAATGGTTGTCTATAAACATAGCCTTGGTTGAGTTATTAACGAACTGGCAAATATTAATTAGTTATTATAACTATGTACGCGAAGATGAATGTTCAGAAAATTGTTCTCATTATGTGAGCAATACGAACAACACGTGCATTAAATACTCCGAAGGTGACACTTGTATAATTATTTTGAATTTGGTTAAGTACGGGGTTAAGGGGCCCTCTTAAACCTATACTTGTGTGACAAGTCCCGGGCTCGTCTCCTTACAACGCGATGGAATCCATGGAAAGTATGTAGTTTCCTCTCTATATGTATATGAATGTTATTTAACTTATCTATCTTGGACGTTAGTATAAAAGATATTTAGTAATTAAATAGAAGAAGAACAAACTTGTTTTTAATATGAATACTTGTTAATGTGGGAATGGCTCTACAGCTCTACGACGACTTGTATTGTTTGATAAGTTTATTGTTTAATAATAGTGTCCGTGCACGTGTAGATGATATCCTAGACGGTGATGCGGAAAATGCGCAATAGAATCCACATTTTATATGATATATGAAATATACATAATATATATCTAATGCATTTCTGAAGATGTAATTGTGGTTTTTGAAGCTATGGGTTCATCTAATATGGTAATACAATACAATATATACAATATGAAGATACAGACTATCGTAATAAAAGAAATCAATTACTTCGTTATCATTTTAACCATATCTAGAATGAGGTATATGTTTTGTATAAATATTAAGATATTTAATAGAACTTGGCGCTTCATATAACAGTCACAAATAGGACACGAATTAGTCATTCTCCTCCACTTTCAGTTGCTATATTGAAAAATTATCGTTATATTACAAACTTAACCGAACTACTATAAATTCTCTAAGTGCAGTAAGGCAGTGCTAAACTACCTGTTAGTGTAAGATAACCCTGTGACAAACGGGCATAATATTATATAGGCCGGCGCTCTGTATCAAGATTTATAAGGCAAGAGGTCGATTGATTTATTTAACTCACAGACTATAAATAAATTGTCGGTTCTATATGTTCTATATGTCTAGTAAGTCGTTACCAGATAATTAACATTTATTTGGATTAATAATATATTCTATACCTATTTAATTTACATTAAATCGATGTTATCGTACACATTTATATCAAATACTTTGCCTAAATATGTTAAAAGCAGGTTGATTTCAAATAGATTATATATATACACGTGAATAAGGGCCGGTTTCACCACTTGCTGATAAAGTACCAGTTATGAAATATGTTCACAGGTCTCAGACAGAAATATCTATCCAGTAGAGGACATTACTTATCGTTTGAACACTGCTTTGCACTATCTTAACCAGTGGCTCTATGAACACGGCCTGGCATTATCTCTGGATAAGTGTCAAGTGGTAGTGTTACTAAAAAGAGAGTAGTTCCAAATCTCCAAATTGTAAGTGAGAATATTCCCATACGGATAACACAAAATGTTAAATTCTTAGGCATGTTACTCGACAAAAGACTGAACGGAATTGCTCATGCTGAATATATCAGCCAGAAATGTGAAAAGGCATTAATGCTCTAAGAGCTGTGTCTGGTGTGTGGTGGGGTGCACATCCTTACTCTCAAAAACTGCTGTACAATGCTATAATCCGTAGCCATATTGACTACGGGCTATTTGTTTTGGACCCCTTTAATAAAGTAGCTACAGAAAAAATTAATCGTATACAACATAAATGTCTACGGATTATTATAGGTGCAATGAGGTCTACTCCTACTAATGCACTACAAGTGGAGTGTGTGGACCCACCTTTCCCTATCCGTCGACAATTCTTGCCGATAAATTTGTATGTAAAATGTTACAGCTGTCTTCCCATCCATTGAGGTCTAAGTTATATAAATTAGCCGATCTTATTCCACGTGCCAAGCCTTTACCCTACTTGCTAGATAGCTTCCTTAGACTAACCTCCCTCCCCCACCCCTTGTCCTCATTCCCATCAAACCCATTATTCCGTACACCTTATAATGCTCTTGTTCATTGCCCTCGTGTCATTACAAATATTGGCCTAACTAAGGGAGATCCTAGCATCAACACAAAATTTCAAGAGCTGGTCAATGAAAAATGGTTAAACTATGTCCTCATCTTCACAGATGCTTCAAAGCTTTCGAAGGAAAGCTGTGTTGGTGCAGCTTGTTGGATCCCAAAATTCAAAATTATTTTACAATTTAAATGTCCTCCCGAATCATCAGTGTTTACAGGTGAGGCTGTTGCTTTGCTAGAAGCAATCCTGTTTACACTCTCCCACAACTTTAAACAGACGGTTATTTTTACGGACTCGTTAAGCTGCTTAATGGCGTTAAAGGGAAACCCGTTCCATAGTAGATTGAGATCTTCAATTGTTTTAAGGATTCGTGAAGAATTGTACTCATGTCACCTAAGAGGCTTGGACGTTACTTTGGTATGGATTCCAGGTCACTCTGGAATTAGTGGGAATGAATCTGCAGACTCTTGCGCCAAATTAGCCATCCAGTGTGGTACTTCTGATCACTTTTTTAATTCAGCTCAGGATCTGCTGACCCTGGCAGATATTCATCTGTATAAGACCTGTGAGTAATTTCTGGGATAAGTCAAATCAATCAAAGGTAAGTACTTTGCCTTAATTCAACCTAATATCCCGAAGCGACCGTGGTTTTTTTCTCAAAAACATATTGAACGGAGGATTATATCAACAATCTGCCGCTTACGCCTTGGACATGCATGTACGCCTGTGCATTTGGCTAAGATCAGGGTCAGGGACCATTCACTATGTGAATGTGGCCTGGACGATGGTTCCCCTTCTCACATCCTTTTCTCTTGTGCTAAATTAACCCGTCCCTTGTATGATGTTCTTCCCAATAAAGTTCCTCGTCCTCTTAATGTTCAGTGTTTGTTAATGTTTGTGTTTAGTCCCTTATGTAAATTTCTATGTAAATACATTAAGTATAATAATATTCGATTATAAACTAACACCCGTATAAAATACTATTTAGTACTAACCCACTTTATTGTGTGTATATATTGTAATTAGTATGTGTTTAATTTGTTGTAGGTGAAGGAAGAATTTTTATTGGATCTCTTTTTTACATGCATTGTATTATTATGTAAAGTTAGTTATCTTTTCACCGTACATTCTCCTTCGTGTATTCTCCATACAACGTGACATTGGCGAAGTGAATTGTGCTCAACTGGCACGCTCGAAACGCCATTACTGCAGTACAGAACAGAAATATCTATCAGATAACGACCTGATTAAACTACCTGGTAGGCAGCAATTAACTACCAGCTATCTGAAACTGTATTC
Organism: Dione juno; assembly: GCA_037127375.1. Taxonomy (NCBI): domain Eukaryota; kingdom Metazoa; phylum Arthropoda; class Insecta; order Lepidoptera; family Nymphalidae; genus Dione; species Dione juno. Next base: position 584,463 of record JAXRJS010000054.1, read on the forward strand.
GTAACCAGTGTAATTGGAAGAAAATAATTCTGAAAACCAATATTCATATGTCGAATTTTATCATTTCTTTTGATTAATCAGATTGCTCTAACATTAAGATTATAGTTGTTAAACACCTTACTAATATCTAGGTCTAGATTTTTTTCATTTTCCAAACACGTATATCTGCTATGCGAAAAATTAGGTTCATTATTTATGTCTAAAAAACGAAGATCGATACGGTATTGGAATGCTTAACAAGCGTTCACGTTGATGCGGTTTGCGCTAAGATTGCTCAATTTGGATTTCATATCCGCGCTGTCGAGGTCGCTTGCCAAATAGCGGTAGAAGGTTGTAAGGGAGAGTGTTTTGTCTAAAAAACGTATATGTATTTATTATAAAATACCTGTTACCGTGTTATTTTATAGTATTAGACGAAATCTGTCTTAAAGTTGATGGAACCTATATGACAACATTATAATTATTATATGAAACCATAATTCACTTAACATATTATGTATAATGTTCTTATAAACATTTAAAGGAATAGAACCGGCAATGTTTTGATATAAACGCACATACATACCTTACATAGAATATTTGAACGTGATGAAATAATTTTTGGGCCCACTCGAGCATGGCATTGGCTTAGGTTCCTGATTATTGGGATTACTCATATTCCTTGGCATTCAGTGCCAAGGAATAATAAGAACAACTTGTTTGGACTATTTATAGATGAATTTATATATTGTGGCACTACTACACATCTTCTTCTTCTTCTTCTTAGCATTATCCCGGCCTATTGCCAGGGTCTGCTTTCCTACTTAATCTACTCCACTTTGCACGGTCTTGTCTTGTCTTTGCATCCTCAGTGGTTAGTCCATTGGCTCTCATGTCCTGCGTCGCGACGTCCAGCCATGGCTTCTTTGGGCGTCCGGGGCTACTACACATCTTACTATACTATACTATACATCTTACTATAGAAATCTTGACAAAATTGTGTTTTTGTGTATGTCAAATGTGTGTTTACTTCCTGCGCTTCTCTCGACGCCATTACAAGAACAGCGTTCTGCTGCGGTTTTGGAAATGATTTTTTAATGTCAATAGATTATATTTCCGAATATAAGTGTCTTTTTACCAGGGCGAGGAAATTAAATAATTCATTCTTCCCCAGTTGGAATCGTACCCACCACGTCGCGTTTACAGTCACGATGGTACCAAGTATTAATAAAAACACTATTGTGCACTTCGACGCATGCACATAATACCTCACAAACATAAATCACTTAATGCTAAATAAGTAGCACGTTCAATAGTGAATTAAAGGTAGAGAAAGCTCTACCGAAAAACGTTAAGGTGTAGGTACCAACTTATTTTTACTGTGATCTAATTACTTATACTCATTTTTTGATAGTCATTGTGACCAGCTTTTAGTTTTTAACTATTTTCCTTTACATAACATGTGTAACAATGTAATACACCATTAACGTTTCGGTTCAATTTAAAAAAATAATTTAAAAAGAAGCTTTATGTACGCATTTACCAAAAGGAACCAGTACCACAGACCGGTTACCAGTTAGCATTTTTTTTATTTGACGATTTAGTATACTAGCATAGAAACATTTCTAATAAATTGCTAATGAAAAAATGCTTAGAGAAAGTATTTGGATTAGAAAGAAAGAAACTGACTGATTTATTCTTAATTGGTATGTAAATAGTTAACTTGTTTTCAAATTATATCAAATTATTTCGACAAATTTCGTCATGACAAAGAAATAAGGAGCTATCTACATGTATTTTGCCAAATTAATTTTTTTATACAATTGCCTTTCAAGTTAAATCGTTAATTAAGGTGGAAATATGTGCTATTCTTTTTTGTAAGCTTCACCACTTAGACGTAATGCCTACGAATGCTTTAACATGGATAAGTTATTTGTCACAAGGCAAGCCTCTTCGTTTAGTATGAAGAATATTGAATGCCAAAACTTGTTTCATTCAACCAATACTTAGCTTTCGATTTTGATTTCGAAATCTTTTAAATGGATTATACTATAATTTTATTTTCAATAAATGTTGTATCATCTGACTTAGGGGTCGAGTTGTCCAGGCGTTTTATAATTTATTATCTACACGCTTCTTGTAGGGGTTTCTTTTTTTTTTTTTTTTTAGCTTCTCGCTATATTTCGCATATAGCAGAATAAGTAAAGGGAACCTTACGTTCCCCGCTTTCCAGCTTTCGACATATTGCGTGTTGAGTCGCGGAACTCAACACTGCGCTGTGTCTTATTACGAGAGCGAAGAAAATGAAAATAATTCTTACTCCCCGATTGGGAATCAAATCCCTAACCGTCGCATTAACACTAGGACGCTGTGCTGTGCCACTGCACCGCAACAGTCCCTTGAGATTATTTTAATACTAATTTATATATTTGAGCTTTACGTAAACAAGGAAAAGCTTAAAAATTATTTGCGTTGAAGAAACTTTAATGTACTTGTAGCTACATCGAATGTATGCGAGCAATTTTGCTACATCCACGAGGAGCGTGTCGATAAACATTGTTACTTTAAACTATTCACGTGGCGCTTTAGAAGCTTTGTACTTGGGAAAAGTTTGGCAAACGACGTGTTTACGACTTTACGATGTTTGTTCTGATACGCCATACACATACCCATGTACTTAATAAGCGTTTGTTATAGTTTTTGTTTCATCTTTATTTTAACAGAGTTATATATTATCATGGTCAGCGTGTCTGGGGAAGTGCTCTGGTATTTGTATGTTAGACATATATGATTTTTTTTCTTGTTTTCTGGAGAGTAAAACTATCACGCTCTATCTCTACCGGCTTAGCCAGAGAGAACGGAGAGACCATACGCTTATTACGGTCCTTCCATACCCCTTAAACTTTGTACACTGTCGTTTTCCTATCCATCTTACACATTCCTCTATTATCATCGGTATTGTATCCTTGAAGGTCAACTGAGGTCGCCCCCCTACCTCTTTCGTCCCTAGTCTGCTGACTATGCATCATTAACATTTTTTACCATTCTATATCACTCATAATACCCTCAACATGACCAAGCCACTTAAGCACATAATCCTAAATGTTATCATTTTTTTATTATGTTTTATATAACTTTAGCCACGTTTATATAACTACTTGCTGAGAGGACAATATTTCGTTGAATTTAATAATATTGAGCAGAATTTTGGAAATTAGAATAGATTAAATGTAAAGTTAATTGTTTTTTGCACTTGTACATTTAACTGTACCAAATAAAGAGAAAAGTCCTTTACTTGAATCGAGATTTATAATAATATAACATTTATCTGTCACCAGGCGTACGAAAGGCGGTTTCCGAACTGCCCCCAGATACCAGTGGTGATAGAGTGCGTGATAACGGAGGACAGTTGGTCGGCGGATGACTCCCAGCGGGACACCACTAGGCGTTGCCAGTTAAATGTGGATGCACCATACTTGCTGAAAAAGGTATGTTCATATTTTTAATAATTTAAAGTGTTATTTTACACTCAGTATAGAAAAATATTTTCACCTGCGCTTGGACGGTTTCCAAGTATTTTGGAATTTATTATTTCATGTTTTGATAAAGCGTTTTTGGTAGTGTGTTTATTGAATTCTATATTTAAGTAAGTTAAGTAAGTGGTCACCGCTGCTTCTACTTAATATTTTTTTAATTTAATTTTATATGATGTATAAACGCTACTTAAAAGTTTTAAACGAACTTTTGTCTTGTATATAGTAAGTAGAAGATTTTATTTCCGAAGGGCAAGACGAGTTTATTTAGCCCATAACGATTGAGTGACGTAAGGATAAATAACTGTCTCGACAGAATCTAGGTTAAAATTCAATACATACAAGAAAATAATATTTTAATCGAAATAAAAATGATTGGTCAGAATATTACATAAAACACAATATTAAAAGTCATTTCTCGCTTTTTACTGAATTGCAAAGTAGGTTTTGTGTTAGGACACTACTTTCCCAATATTCGAGACGTTGCGTGTTAAGTTGTGGAACTAAACGCCGCTATTTGTCTACTAGATATAGAGAAATATAAATATTCATCCAAGTAAACATCGAACCCACTTACGAAGTTAACAGTTGAACGCTGCTCTACTGCGCCACGACGGCTTTAGGCCGATGAGCGATACTATTGTAATGTAAGGGACATTACATTCAATTAATTTAATTGTTATTGGCAAGTATGCAGAGGTCAGTGTTGACATAATTACAAATTGAATCTCCGTTGTTGTTTTATGTTGCCAGGCCATATTATATGTATATATGATTTTTCTGTAGAATCATGATTTTTTTTAATTTATGTCATATTTTATTATTTCTCTTTTGATCTGTAACCTCCATTAGGGGAAATTGAAGAGAATGCGTAGTGAGTGGTAAGGGTGTGGTGGAACTCAAGCTCATTGTCCAGCCAGAGAGGTGTAGTGATTATAATTCAATTTGCTTTGGTAAATGCAACTGCGCCATTTTGAGCTTAGACAAGATTAATAAACGCACTTTCTCTCTTTACTTTTGCCGTATTAACAAAAAATATATTATAGAAACATAATAATATATAATAATAGTAATTTTGGTTCATATAGGTATTATTGACGACGTCATTTGCTTAGAATTAAAAAAAAATGTGAAGTTTGTATGCTAAAAAGCTAGAGCTAAGCTCTTAAGCTTATCTAAGCTAAGCTCTTAAGCTTATCTAAGCTTAGCTTTATAACTATTTATAAATACTTCTAGATATATAGGAAACACAACACATGTCAGAGATAAACGCTCAATTCTATGTAAAAATAAATCTTTAAACCTAGGAAAGCTCGTATGGCATCGTCGAGGCGAGAAATTGAAAAAGCTTGCGATAAACTTTATTGTTGTTCTCTAAAACTATTTTTTGAAATATACTATATAGTAAGGATACGCGATTTTAGATGTAACATAATATAATGATTTACATTATCCTGCCTGTCCTCCATATGTGTATATATCATATATGTATGTTAGAAATGAAGCAGAATTAATCCAAGTAGCCTAATCACGTATGATAATTAAAATTTTCCTTGTTAACGATAACCTTATGATAAAGTTTTTTTTATAACAGAGCGTAGAGATTTGCCTGTTGAAGCAATTTGTCAAAAATATATTAAATTAAAAATGGAGAACGGTGTGGTATATGAAAAACACGTGGACTTTTTTTTTATGTAAATTTTTGCATCTTTAGTAATACAGCCGTATACTTCAATTATATATCCGTTGGCGGAATTAACGTATTACCACGACCAACGTTTTAAGGTCACAGATAATTATTTTTCTACAACATTACAGCCAGGATAGAAGGTTTAAAACGTTTACGTTTAAAATAATCCTTATCCTTGGACGGTTTCCAAGAGACGCGCGCTGAAATCCGGCAACATACAATTGTTTTTCTATATTTATTTTTTCTTTCTTTAATGGTAAATAAAAATATATATTTTATTTATTTATTCTCTATACTGAAATTTTAAAAATATATATTTTTAATAAAAATCTTACTCTGTTGTTTCAGATGATTGGTGTTGACTATATCTACTTCATACAGAAGAACCACTTGGACCTCAAGAGTAGAGTACTGGAAATCGAAGCGACTAACGAAACTTTTAACTCCAGAGTATCTGTGATCGAGAAATGTAGATATTATGTAAGTAAATATTTTAATTTTTTAATGACACCTATAATACAATAGACTTCTTCTTCGACTTTGTGTGCCTCCTCAATCCTGAAGGTCGCTAGTTTCTTAAAGCTTTACTCTGTCCAATGCTAGGCGAGATAGTTGTTCCACGGATTTGACACCGGTCCATTCCCTGATGCTACTCAACCACGACTTTTTCCTTCGTCCAGCGCGTCTTTTGCCGTCCATTTTACCCATCAATATAAGCTGCAGCAAACTAGAATATACTATACCTATCTACGAAGGTCCTCAGAGAGCAGGTCCTCGGCTTAGCAGTTAGAGTAATTTATAATATTTATAAGTGACTTATGTTGATTGTTGACTAGTAACGGAAGCTGACATGTCACAGTGGCATGGCGTATGACGCGACGTTTGTGAGTTCGATTCCCAGTCCGAAAAATTAATTATTTATATTGTCTCGAAATGTCTTGGCATTAGGCAGCAGTATGTAGTTGTAGCAGCATTTTTTGATATTTACAATTGTATAATTTTTAATGTATATCGATAACTATAATTCTTATGAACTATATATTTTATTTAGATTTTTTGCTTCGGAATTTACATGCGTATTAATTTTTCATTAATTCATCATATCTATATTAAAATTTTAAATACGTGAAAATATTACAATTGTTTAAGTTATGACAATCAACTGTTGACACCAAAAGTTGCCTAATACCTTCCTTTGCCTTTTAAACGTTTGACGCAAAATTGTACACACATTTCCTTGAAATACCAATTTTGCGCACTCAGTGCCAATATGTGCAATATATTATATTATTGCGAGTAAAATTCAAGGAAATTTTGTATGCAGTTAATATTTTTTTATCTAAATTTACCATACAAACAAAGCATACCTACTTCAATATTATCCAAACAATCGCTTTTACCGAACACCTTGCTGAAGGTTATGACGTAAACGTGTAAATCTGGATAGCTTTTCAAATAACTTATTCTAGGAAATACGTCTAACTCAGTGGATGATCTGGCTTATCTAGTATCTGGTACATGTATATTTTATCTTAAAAGTAGTACTGTGTACTTTATTTGCAGTCAGTTCTATATAAATATATAAGATTTCTCACTGTAGATCTGTTTGTGGTTTATATAATAATAATTTTTCATGTTATGCATGCGTTGAGGATACCAAATATATAGATATATTAGCAGACCGCTCCTCTTATATGTCGTCCAAACGCTTATTGCCTTCCCTCCCTTTCTATCACCCTCCTCCAACCATTCCTCTCTTTGTATACGTTTATAGTTTAAATATTTTAATTTTCTTAATAATCATTTTTGATGTGAGTGATGGGTGTGGTGAATAAGTTTTTATTATATTCGTTTGTTTATGTGGGATCTTATTATTTTTATTTTTTATTTTTTAAATTCTGATCCCGGTTCCGTTAGTTCATATCGTTTTAATTTGTTAAAACTTTTAAAGCATATAGTATGTTACATGAAAACTTTTTAAATAAAGCTTTTTACCGGATTAATCGCCTACGTGTATTCTGGTGTTAGCATTTTTAGAACTCGTGGTCTCAGGTCTACGGGCTACGGCAATGTGTTTGAAATGTCGGGTTTTAAAAAAAAAATACAACATTAAAATATACGTGAGTAATCCGGTGAACTTTCATGTGTAAAAAAATGGCAATAATCTGATTATATGTAAAATTAAGTTGTACGGAGAGTTTTAAGGGTTTAATTAATATTTTCTCTTTTTTCGCTTTTATTAATATAATATACTTATGTAAATAATTGAACTATAGTACATTTTTATTATCGATGAACTTTAAAGTCCCGAGCATGAAAATATTATTACTTTATTTTAGACTCATCACAGCATCTAAATTAAGAACCTTTATAAACGTATTTGTGACGCCAAATATGTGGGTGGATGAAAATCCTTTCTTGAACGATCTTATTAAAATTAACTTCGTCAGACAGATGTTACGTAAAAGCTTTGAAAATATAAAGCTCTTAAAGATTTATTATAAACGATACTATATATATCTTATATAATACATTTTTCAGTTCAATAATAACAAAAAAAAGAATTAAAACTACTTAAAGAAAAGATATGAATATTTTGAACGCGACGGGATATGAACCCGCGCCTCACGGAAACCGTCCAAGTTTATTTATTATTTTTCAATCAATAGTGTGGATGAACACTTTAAAAATCATAAAATATTTTAAAACTGTTCGTAGTATCTCTATATTAGTACATTAAATCCATGTCAGGTACCTACATAAATGGAAAAAATAATAATATTATCGTATTTTTTTTTTTTTTTTTTTTTTTATTATTATTGAATACCGGCAAATCAGTCTTGCATCATCTATTTTTGTATTTTTTTGAAAAGGTGAAGTTACTTTAGTAGTACGCGCCTTACATTTATCAACTAAAGTATATCTGAAATTACTGTGTGTCAAAATTGGCGGAAAGTTAGAAACGGAGTGCTTTAACACTAGGTGCCCTCTGTCTACCATGCTATATGCGGGATACAGCGTGACGCTATATATGTATATATATATATATATATATATATATATATATATATATATATATATATATATATATATATATATATATATATATATATATATATATATATATATATATATATATATATATAAGACTGCCCATATCGTCTATAATTGGCAGGGCATGTCCTCTGTAAATACAGAAGAAACTTCCTCTATGAATCAGGTGATATTATAATAAAATAGACTTCGGTGTGTTTGTATCTTCCGGTGAACGGGGAGAATCGTATGAGGGGACCTAAATTTGACGGTAACAAGCCATAAATGGTTGTATGCTTTGATGGAATGACTCACTATATACTGTTGTAACTGGGCCAGTTAAACAATATCTGAATGCACATTTGGGGAAATTTATTTATTTGTTTCAATAATATATGGTTTTAAAAACAAAGCCCGTCTTCGGATTTAGTTCGTCGTCTAGTACTTAATGTCGGTTAAAAAGGCGATACAAGAAAACCTTATGTAAAATATTGTAAAATTTTCTCAAATTTAATTGCGTTATGCTTGAGTTGCTTTACTAGTATATATTTTAAATTGTTCTCTTAAAGAACTTTGGTGAAATGGCCATATTTTATGAAAAATGGCCATATATTATTATGGCTGTGATTATGGACATAACTATGTTTGTTTTTTTAAATTTATTTAGGTTTACTATGTAGGTATCCCGCATATAGCAGGGAAATCAGAGGTAACCGAAGGCTCAAAGAACCTAGTGTTAAGACACTCCGTTCCCTACTTTTCGCCATTCGAAGCATTGCGTGTTGAGTGGCGGAGCTCAACGCCACTTTTGCAGGCCTTGTTGTCAGAGCGAAAAAAAATTAATTATTTAATTCTCCCCGAGTGGGCATCGAACCCACAAACCGTAACGTTTACTGGCAAACGCTGTGCCACTGCGCCGCGACGGTCCTCACTAATAATTAGGAATTATGTCGAAATGTAATAGTACTATGATACGGCTTCTAATTTTATGTGTATACTTTGTTTAGTTAGCCGTTTTATCAGATTAAATAGATCAACTTTCGCCGAAGCCGTGACTTATGACGCAAGGTAGTGCCGTTCACTCCCCTACCTAAAAATACATTCGATGTAGGTATATATATATGTATACAATACACATGAAATATTTTAAACTAATTTATGGCGATTCGCGTGTTATATTATTATAAAGCATTTTTTACCCATTCCATTAACCTTTGACGGTTTATTGAAAAGCATTTCCAACAATGGGCTCTAGAGTAATTAACTTTACTTAACTTATGTTAAGTGAATTATCGCAAAACAATGTAAAAATATATTTTATTGACATATATTATCTTGAACTTTAAAAACCTATTAAAGTTAACAGTAATGATAATTGGAAAAGGCAAAAGCTACTGCTAGTGCTATATGATTAATAGATATGCACATATGCCTTGCACTTAAAAGGTATTACAAAATAACTAACTTATATCTGCCGCTGCAATCTGATCTCATCATTTACATCGAAACGATTATCGTAATATATATATATATATATATATATATATATATATATATATATATATATATATATATATATATATATATATATATATATATATATATATATATATATATATATATATATATATATATATATATATATATATATATATATATATATATATATATATATATATATATATATATATATATATATATATATATATATATATATATATATATATATATATAGCTTGTTTTCCTCAACTAATGGAGTATCCAAATCGAACAAATCAAGTCCAAATAGCAGTCCCTGAGATAAGCGCGTCCAAACAAACAAACTCTTCAGTTTTATAATATTAATAGTACGTGCACACATTTGCCTGTGCTCATATATTCTGATTTAACTATGTAAATATTTGGAGAATTTGTTTTTATCGCATGTTTATCTTCCATATGCTGGTATGTACTCGTAACCCTGACACGATCTAGTCACGGAAGTGGTGATAAAGCGGTATCATAATCGGCGTTGCCACTTTCTAAGCCATGGTCAGGGTGATTTTGGCTGGAAGGTGAAGCTTATAATATTTTTTTATTTAGGTGTTGATTGGTTCTTCCTGTTTTGTTGTTTATTTGGAGCTTTTGAGAGTTAGTGTGGAACTGCTGATGCCGACGCCGTATTTTATTTTGGGAGACCAAATATAAATAATAAATATAATAATTTTTATTGTGTTATATTGTCTACTTTGTAATGTATAAATTGACAACGACAACTTAATTATTATTATTATCACAAATATTGTTCTCAAGTAAGTGATTTAGTTCTGTCTTATTGAGAATAAATGTCTTTAAACTGCAAAAAAATATTTTTTTCATAATTTTTTAACTTAACTACATAACAAAGATTATTCGCGTATTACTTAATCTTATTAATAATGCTCGTACATCGGTATACCGTTCTGACTCAAAATGCTATGGTGACTTGGCTACTCTAGTTGATCAAATTGCGGGGTTGTGATCCGCGACTCTATGCACAGTGTGTCGAATTCGACCGGAAACAGGAGAACGGGGTGTCAGTATGCAAAGCTAAAATACATAATAACTCTATTGTATAAAACAACAAGCTATTTTGTGTTATAACCAGTTGCATAAGAGGCTTCAACTGGCGATAATGTGATAGTTGTTCCAATAGCTAGGGCAGTCACGTTTTTCTCTCAAAAATAATAATAAGTTATGTTAAATATATTTTGTACTGGTTTCTATTATAGAGTCAATCAATTCTTATTTATATACAACTTTTACACCGTGACTTTGTTTACGTAAAATCTCTCTTAATCTTGTTTTCATAGTAATGTAAAAATAATCGTTTCTTAATGCGGGATGGTACTCAAAAGGCTACTTTGGCCATACCAAAATATAGCTTCTTTGTTCACTAGTTTAGTCTGTACGTTATCTGTCAGTCAGTCAGTCAGTGAGTATTAATATTCAATATTGTCACTTTTTATAAATCAATTTAATTGTTAGTATTTATATTTACAGACGCAAGACGCAAATACATGACTGTATTGTGTAATCCCATTGTTAAATTATTATATTCCATAAAATATTTTAAGCTGTATCTAGTCGAATTTTCTGTTAGGTAATAAATTTGATATGTATTCAAAATTTGATATGTATTCTATTGTTCTTCTAATGTGGTGTATGGCAACACAGTCGAGACTTCTTCTCTTTGTAGAATTGAGGGTGAACAGCGAGAGAAAGGTTTCATCATTATCATGATTCCAGCACATTTTCCGCCCACTGCTGGACATAGGGCCCCCCCAAGGATCTCCACGACTATCGGACATCGTTTGGACATTACATAGTGGAAATTGAAGATACAATTATCCCTCACCTTATTGTTAGCCTCATTTGTCTTGGTTTTAGAACTAACGGCCTTGTCTCGGTACAAACCAAACGAACGAGCTAATCACATTCTAAAGGAACAATGATTATTTCGTTCACAAAACATATATGTTTTATGCTATTTCATACCCTATATGCTGTAGTTACGGTTCAATATTGAAAAGAGTCCGTAGACAAGTGTTGATACTCACGACTGACGTGCTAAATATATGTATGTAGGACTTATCGGTAGGTCATCGTCGTTGAATTCATATAGGATAATTGTTATCCTCTAAAATGAAACAAAGCTATATTCTAGGACACATACCTACCGAAATATTTCAATTGGAGCGTATACATACTTCTCTTAAAAAAGTTTAAACGTAATGTAATTTAAATTTACATTATCTTAGATAATTCTCCAGCTGCTTCAGCCATCTTAACTATTTGTTCAGTTACAAAAAAATAAAAAATAAAATAAGCTTCACGCTGTATCCCGCACATGGCAGGGTAAGCACAGGGAACCGTACCAATCGTAGGAACCTAGTGTTAAGACACTCCGTTCCCCGCTTTCCGCCTTTCGAGGCATTGCGTGTTGACTCAACGTCGCGGTTTGCCTTGTTACCAGAGCGAAAATAATTAAAATCATCCATTCTCCCCGAGTGGGATTCGGACTCGGGGAGGAGAATGGATGGACAAACCGTCGCGTTTACGGGCAGGCCTCTGCGCCACGACGGTCCTCTTGTTCAGTTTATGTAGCTATAATAAAATGAGCTAAGGCTGTTAATAATAAATAATTATTTTTTTTTTTCATATCATGAATCATTCGCGTCTTATCTATATTTGCTAAAACTTAAGACACCCGACTTAATAGACATGCCCAACTGTCACTGTCACTGTCAAATCGTTAAACGTTGAGCGTTGAACGATATGGCTGATGCAAGATAGGTAGAACATGATGTGCCTGGGCATATCACTATGTGGCCAATTAATCACGACCAGCCCACAATATATAGAAAAAATATTTTTCTTTTAATATGAGTATGCTATTTATTTATGATCTTTTTATCGAATATGATGGACAATTGTGTAAATTTTCTCTTTTGTCCCACTTGTTCAACGAATTGTTCGTTTACGCGGAGTCAGTGGCCCGTTAAGTCCTATCCGAATCTTGCTGACCGAATCTAACAAGACCTGAGTTTCTCGTTAGTCAACTGTTTGTAGGAAAATTGATTTAGATATATTTTTTTATAAGTAAATGTATTTCGGCGTTATGCTAAGTAAAGAGGAGAGAGGAGAGGGCTTAAATGGTCAGTCATTCCATTTTTTACTTCCGCCTATGCCCGAGGCGTTATTAGGTGGCATATAATGGTGGCGTTAGACTGTAAACGCGATGGTCATAGGTTCGACTCCAACTTGGGGGTAGTTTTAATAATTATTATAATTTTGATAATACTATTTTTGTTCATATTTTAAAATTATAGAATATACTGTTTTTCAATAAAATGTTAAATATTTGTTTAGGTGCACCCCGAGAATCCAGAATGGACATGTTTCGAGCAAAGCGCACTACTCGACGTCAAGAACTTCTTCGGCCTTGAGAGCACTGTGGAGAAAATAGCCATGAAACAGTATGCAGCTAATATTGCTAAAGGTTTAGTATATTAATATAATATATCTTCCAAAAAATATATTTACTATTATCTATTTAGGATTTTGCATGCTAAGCCCAACTGCCCAACAACTCTGACCACTAAGCCATGCTTTCTTCGTCACGCTGCTTCAAAATTTTTAAGTATTTCTTCGATCCTTAGTGTGGTAGTAGTTAACACTTTAAGAATCATTAAAATATATGGTTTCGAAATCCCGTATGCAGTGTCTCGCTAAAGATAAACCTTGTACGTCTTAAAGTTTCTTTATAACTTAAAGCTATTATGATACATTGAAGGTAAATTAGGTGCTTAGTTTTAGTTGGTTACAAATATAATGGTTTTCATGTGCTTCGGCCATAATAGTAATAAGTAGTTTGTGATATAAAATAAACATTTGAGTGTAAAATGTAAAGCCATTGATTTATTGCTATTGTTGTATTTACAAATCTTAATTTTACCATAATTTTTTATTTGTATAAAACCTTATAAACTGATATACCATTATGCCTTAGTGAGAAAATTTTGAGCATGCACGTTTTGAATCGAAGTTTGTGAGATGCTTAAGTGAAAGCTATCTATCCATCTGCACTATATGACGAAACTTACTAAATATATAATATAATACAATACAATGGAAGATCTAAATTTATAGTCATTGTGAAAAGAACGAAATTTAACTATGTATACTATTCAATAGGCAAAGAACTGATCGAGGTATTCATGAAGGAAGTCTACGCTGAAGGTGTAAAGGATCTGCGTCCCTGGACCTCATCAGATTCTGGGCACAATCGTGAGTTACGACGAATTCTTTCAAGAGGAACTGAACCTCTATCGCCCAGACCCGTTGCGGAATCCAAAAAACATTCTCAACCAGGTATGTGTTTGCAAAGCTTTTTAAAATTTAAAAACTAGTATAGCGTGTTAAAAAGTATGTGAAACAACAACTACCTTTGTTCTCTACTATTCACCTGAAGGAGGTTTACCAACGTTATAAATGGCAAATGGGTTCTTGGAAAAATGTTTATATGTATGTATGTCTGTCTGACAATCTTATTTATCAGATCAGGGAGTCAAGTCCACGGCCACAGCATAAATCATTTTCAGTAATAATTGGTAAAAAGCCATTTTGTCAGAATATTATAATATGAAAGGCAAGCAAAAATTGTACGTTCTTCGAAAATGTTTATATGTGTATAGTATTACCAAAGTGTGCAATTATATTTAGCACATTACCTGATTCAACATAAATAAACGTTAACGTGAATACTGATGAGTGATATGCATGGAATTCGATCATAAAGATGTCACGTCGGTAGATAATTGAATTATAAAATAAACGAAAGGCGGTACGTTTGTATTAACGGAGTTTGGACGCAGACGAACAAAATAAATAAACAGTCTTTAGATAATTTGCACACGGCCTTCCGTATGTATTTCTAGGATATTTCGAGGTATAAATAATGAACACTATAGGTGTCACGCATAGTCAAATTTAAAACTCAAATCATAACGCTAGCTATCGCCAACGCTAACTTTTATTCTTAGTCCACTGTTGGGTATCTTCTAAAAAGCTAAAAAGTCAAAGAGGACTTGGTGTTAATTCACCCTGTTAAACCAGTGGGTAGGGGATCTCAAACCTTGATTGTTAGACCACGTGATTAAACAATCAAAAATCTCTTATCTTATATGCATCATGATAACACCTTTGATACTTAAATAACATCCGTAAATATTACAGGCTATAAATGGACTAATAATTCCTTACTAAATGTCAATCTAGACAGTGTGGCGTCTTAGATCGTAAACAATTCTGTTTGTAGACTACAAGTCTCCTTTTACAAGTTTTTGAAGTTTATTCTTCTATACTATACTTTCTATAGCGAACGCGCTTATCTATGAACTACAGGTTCGAGTTAATATTTTTGTGATCTGACCCTGTGCTTGCGGTCAGTTACCTCGGGCACTTAAATTGTGATATTTGTCTATACTAAGTTATTTTAAGGCTCAGGCCTTCCAGTCATCCAAAACATCAATTACAACTAATTTATAATTATTTTCTTAAAACAATAATTTCTTAATAACAAATAATTCTTATGTTTAATTTAAAGATATTCTATATAATCATATATCATGTCATCGTTGCAGAAGTAGTATATGTAAAAGTCCATGATCCAATTATTTGATCGTGCAAAATGGCTTCCCATTTCCTTTTTGCCCGAAATAATTTAATTAAAAATGGTACTATTAATATATCAATGTGGTGGTATCAATATGCTTCATGTGAAATACGAGTATGTATTGTGATAGGTGTTTCCGAAAGTATGGTCACTTGCTATTGGTTTGTCAGATTAGTTAAAGTAAAGTAAAATTAGATTTTTATCTTAGAGATTGAAAGGTGCAATCATGAAAAGCTAAGGTGAAGGTATGATGATGTATAAGTTCTTTTAGGTACGACACAAGCTGAAATACTCTGCACTCCACTACTGTGCGGTTCCGTAGAAACTGTTTACCAGATACCACACAGGTACAGGAATAGCCTACCAGAGGCAGTGCTATTAGGTCGATACGACATGGTTATCTTCAAAAAGCGCGTCTACTTCAACCTTCAAGGCCGCCAACGAAACCTTAACCTGTAATACTTCTGTTGTTACACGGGGTCGTGGGCATCGGTGCTCACATACCATCAGGTGATCCGAACGCTCCGTTGCTTGGTCTTTCCCATAAAAAAAGGATTAGCTTATTTTGTTCTTGATCATACATAATACCAATAAATCTCATTCAGGTACATGTTTATATTTAAAATATGTACATATCTCTCGTAACCTAAAGCAATCCGTAATATCTGAGTGAGGGTAATAAGTATTTGTAGAGTGAAGCTAAGGTTCTCCAAATTGCTTATAAAAGAATCAAAATAAACTTTGTATATACATACATAGGTATAAAATTATGGAAAAATAGAGCAGCGTATTCTTCTACTTCAAAAACTTCGAAAAAGTTCAGAATGCATGCAATTGGTGAAGATTTCAAGTTTGAACTGATGATATAAACTTTTTATTAAGAATGTACAAGTTTTACTCTCATTGCAAAATGCCCTTCCCGTGACTTTCAAAGGTCATTTAAACAAATAAGCTTAATCCCATTACAATGAATACAAAGGACACTCAAAGTAGCCGAAGGAATTTACGGGGTTAGTCGAATTAAATATTAACCTTTCTATTTGGAGGATGCAGAAGTTTCAGTTAAATTCTTGGAACAATTGTTTCTATTGTCTCATGTATGTTTAAGCTTTGTTTTGTTTATGACTTGGGGACCATATTTAAGTATGTACATAGTTGATGGACATTTTGTACCATTTTGCGTTCTTAATCTTCTCTCGCTTTAGTTCAGCTGTTTTGGTTTATTTTGCATTTTTTTCCTAATATTAATTGGAGTACAACTTCAATAGCTCGATAAGTTGCACATGACAGGTCGTTTCGCCGTTTTTTTTCTTTTAAATTGGTTTATGAAACTCTTCAAACATCTAATAGAAAAAGTAAATTTATTCCCCGAATTCCAGGCCGTCTTTCCCATAATTTAAATAAAACGACGTTTTGCCCTTGTCGCCACGCTCCTTTGTGAGCTCGCTGAGGACTTACAGATAAATATTTACTTTTACAAAGTGTGTAAATATGCTTTTGAGGAATTCTACTTTAATTTAAAAATTTAAGTAGATTTATACTAGGAATGTAGAAGTAAAATAATAGACAGAACGGCAACGTTATAGGCAATGTGTGTGGTATGGGGCTTTTTCTGATGATGAGGGAATGAAGTAACGGAAACGAAAGAAAGTCTTTGGTAAAACTTATGTTATATAAACTTGTTGGCAGTCAATTGACGTTGATTTAGTGAATGATAGCACAAAACTTTCCGTGTTGTTGCATATCCTAGAAATAGGCCATTTCTAGGATATGCAACAACGACTATCGTCTGTACAGTTACGTTCTTTAATCTTTATATTTTCCTACTATAAAATGGTATATCTAACAAAAATGTTTTTAGCATTTCTAGAGTTGATGGCTAGAAAATCACTATTAATTACGCTTTTTTGATTCCTGTGAAATTCGTAATATAGAAGTTGTGCCGTTTTGTAAAGTTGTTAAATTATAAAATAATTTGATAGATGATGTCTCATACGAGTAATTTGTTTTGGCGATGATAATGTAGCTTTTACAATTACTGACCAAAAACCGTTGTCTTATGACAAAAGCTACGATTTTTTTTATTTTAATTCAATTTAATTTTTAGCTTACTCCGATTTTGTCGTTTCTTTTTGTTTATATGTGTTTAAGATGCCCAGAACAAATTTCTGTGTATCTACTTAGTGTATATAAACTTTTAGTGTATAGACTTTCTGCCATGCACCATGATACCTGTGTGAAGATAAAAATACCATAAAAGCAGGGATTTAAGACATACTTCCGAGTTATGATTGTTGTTTGTAATATAGATCTTAAAGTTACTAATACTATTTGAATACATTCATAAAATTATTAAAAACCATATTTTTATTAAGAAAGGAAAAATCAAGGTTGTCTATCGTCGTTTGCCTTTGTTTATGTTTAATATATCGTGTTATAAATATTCATGCACGCTACGTTTCAGTGCCAGCATCCTTAGATCTGAGCTCAAAAATTGCCTCATTTTGTTTATCTCACTGGATCACCGCCAGCGTGAGATTATATCTTCAATGATGGCAACTGTTCGTAACAGTGTTGACTCAATTGTTCCATTTAAGTTAATTATATAAATATTGGTACATATTAATTTGAGGTAATATCAAGGTCATATCTGACTGTAAATGCTACGGTGTTAGTTTGAGTTTCGCCACTCAATTGTTATCAATCGTATTTAATACCAATATGGGTATAGACTGCATATAGGACTCTAAAGGTCCAATCCGATTGATTATACCAAAGGTCTGTTTATTTTACATATTATAAAATTGCATATTGTAAAATTCAAAAAAAATATAAAAATATTCCAGACGAACGAAACGAAACTACTTACAGTGAATATTTATAAGGCTGTGTGCTTTATATTTGTTAAATAAATAATAAATTAATAAAAATGTAACCCCAATGGACAAATTTATGTAAAACTTAGACAACTTAGACTTAGACGGATAAAAATTTTCTAACATATAAGATACCATTGAAATGAAAAAATTTCATACACAAAATGGAACGTGAAATTGTAATTATCCCAAACCTCAACGTGTAATGTTCAAGAGGGGTTACATTATTCAACCGTAGCACCGCTCCTTCCTAATCCCCTTATGTATGCCAACGGGTGTTTAACGTGACTTTGTATTTGGTATTTGCGTCGTTTAAGCTATGTAGTTTTTTTAACTATTTTATATATATATATATATATATATATATATATATATATATATATATATATATATATATATATATATATATATATATATAAATTAGTTATTTAATTGTCCTGTCTGAATCTGTTTAAAATAATGTCATTTTGAAAAAATAATGTTAACAAATGAAAATTATAAATTGATTATATCTATCATAATAATAACGTTCTGTACTGAAAACTCTTTGTTCTCCACTTAAACCAAAAGTACCAGTTTCACACTTTTACCCATATCATGAGGCAAGAGGGAGTTTACTTGATAATAACAGACAAGTAAGACCCTCCGTTATCCATTTTGCTCCAATCGAGACATAGTGTGATAAATGTTAGTGCGGGCTTTGAAAACACAACCTATTGCGTACGAGAGGGTCTTGCTTTTGGGGATTTCCGTGCTATTTCGGAAGAAAGTAAATATTGTAAATCTACGCTCACTATATTAAATCTATATATAGTTAAATGTAATTGCATATCAAGGTGTTGCGGTGATATGCAAGTGGCGGGTTCAAGCCCAGCTTCGCTTATACAAAATATTGGTATATTTCCTTAGACCTCAATCTGATCTCATTATCCCTCTCATTATTTCCTTCCTTTCCTATCCTAACTCTGTCCTCCTTTCAGGTACTTCTAAAAACAGTGGCTCAAGCAACCCTGCTTTGCCACGACAGTCTTCCCAAAAGATGTTTAAAAGTCGTAGTAAATCAGCCCTAACGCATAGAGAATTAGATTCCAGCCGAGTTTTTGACCAAAAACGGTCAGGATCTACAGGACCGAGCGACAAAAAAAAATGGGGATTTAATATTCAGAGAAGTAAACAGCAATTAAATGATACATCTCCGATAAAAAAGATGAATGATTTAACAAAAGACAGCAATCTTAATATTGGAAATAGGTCTGCGGCAAAATTTCACAACGAGTTGCAAAGCAAAAGCGGCGTTTGGCACAAAATGAAGGACGATAAGAAAAAAAAGTTGACCCTCAGCAATATGGACTTGAAAATGAGAGAAAATAATGATGTCAGAGACAATAACGAGTTGAAATCTTGCATTTGTGGTTCAAGATCCAGTATGGCCGAATATGTCACGAGGTGGGATCATTTGGTTATAATGTTAGTTTGCGCCATCTTTCTGGCTTTCCTGTTGTCCACGCCTCTGTCTGTTCTATTTCGGAGGGCACATTAGACATTTTTAAGGGTAATAATAATTAATGAAAGAATATAATATATTTTTTGTTTATTATTTTTGTGTTATGTTTTATTTTTTTTATATTTATTTGCATTATTAAGTGATTGCGCGACGGTTGTGGGTTCGATTCCCATTTGGATGAATGAATTATTTTTGCGTATTCGCTCTGGCAAGAAGACAAAGTACGTTTGACTTTGGGCCCAAAGTAGGAGTAGAGTGTCTTAACACTAGGTTCCCTTTGCCTGTAAATGCTGCCTGTATCTGCCTATATGTAGGATACAGGGAGATGCTAGTATGAAGCCATCGCAGCATGGTGTACCTGAATGCTATTCTTTATGGGAGAAAATCAGCACTTTATGAGAGAAAATAGTAAAAATACACTAAAAAATTAAAAATAACCTTTTATACTATTTTTTTCCTACCAATTCAACAGCTTCCTAACAATACAACACCAATAATATCCTAGCTCAGATATACTTTGGCTCTTATAATACCTTTCTTGGAAACGGTCCAAGCGCTCTGGCCACTAAACCATGCGTTCTCATCAAACGACGTCAAAATTATTTAACGTTTGCTAACATTTAAGGTGTAACAAACGTACAAGGCTTCCAAGGGTTCACATACATTGTTTATAGGTTTTGTATATGGTGTATATATATGGTGGTGTATATATATGGTGTATTTTTAAAATATTGTTTCAATACTTTAAAAAATATGATAAAAAGAATTGTTGCTGTTATTCTTGTTATAATAAATTTAAGGAAACAGGATATTTATCGAAAAAATGGAAATTAAATAAAAAAAAAATTATGTATTTTTGTTGGAAAGTGACATTGAAAGTATTTTTTTTTACAACGGATAGCGTATGTACGTACATACTTGATGTAGCTTGTACGCGAACAAGTATAATTAAGGGGCGTTTTCATTTTGTTTTCGTTTGTAAATCAATTTCCAGCAAGTTGACTCGCCGTCGGCACAGTAGCTAAGTGTCCGATTGTAAATGTGACGTTGGCATTCGATTATAGTTCAGGAAAATTAAGGTACGTTGGTTTATGTCATTGTGTAGTCTTAATTTTGAAAAATAGAGTAGACTGTCTGAATCTCCTGACTTTCTGAACTGTACGCAACTCAAGGAGCAGCAGTCAAGGGAATAGTATGAAAATAATCCATATCCTCGAGTGAAGGTGGAAACCAAAACTGTCGCGTATGAGATACAAATATTCAGACGCTGTTCCACTGCACTTGGAAAACCTAAAATGTCTTCCTTCGAAAATCTCATAAACAGTTGTAAAATAGAATATGGTATAAATGGTAT
This sequence comes from Dione juno, assembly GCA_037127375.1. NCBI lineage: Eukaryota > Metazoa > Arthropoda > Insecta > Lepidoptera > Nymphalidae > Dione > Dione juno. The sequence goes on from JAXRJS010000054.1 coordinate 605,627, forward strand.
GTCTACTTCACTAGGTTGTTTCTTCCCTACGTAGAAATAAAAAATGGCGATTTATTATACTTTGCGTGGGGTGCACTGCAGCCCTGTGGGCTGTGTGTGTGGGCGTTACGGCTATGGCTGGAATGCTGGAACTAAAGCTTCCTTTATTAGCATTGTTTGCTAAGTTTATTTTTGCTTTTTTCTCTGAAATACGTTAGCAAACCGAAAGAAAACGCTTAGTCGTCTGATTAAATTTAGTGTAGGCTCTTTTTGTTCATTATTTAAATTTATTGAGACAAAAAACTACGGTAACGGCACTTACCTTGAATTGTCCTCAATCTAGCTGGCCTTTTTTTAAAGATCTTTTAGACTTAAGACATCCTTCCAGTGAAACTGCTGGCTGTAGCATTTGTGAGACTAGTTATCGGGATTAAAATACTTACTTTTAAGAGGTAAGGGTTAAGCGCTCCGCGTTCCATTTTAATTGGAGTTCGATTCGGGACATTGTGTCTTGAGTGGCGGAACTCAACGCCGTGTTTTTTGTCATACCAGAACGGGAAAAATGATATTTATTTATTTTCTCCTATTAAAGACAACTACACTGATAGCCTCATATGGATTATATAAGCTGTGAAGTAGAATATTATTGTTTTCTAAACACGTGTATCAATTATTATGGCATTTATACTATCTGTCATTCATAGAGTAGGTGATACGAGAGTGACCGTAATGATGCTATTATATGAATATTGGTGTGGCACTTATGATAACATACATGAAGCAACCTTGGTTCTTCTAGTTTAAGAACAAAGAAACTGCTTAGTGTCTATCTTAAAAATATTGCGTATTCCATCCACCTAGGAGCTCTACGCTTTTATCAACCAAGTCGAGAAACCAATATAAAAGAATATATGTGTATATATATATATATATATATATATATATATATATATATATATATATATATATATATATATATATATATATATATATATATATATTTAAGTGGTAATGGCGATAACAAGTATTTATCTATAATATATTCTGTTGTGTTATGTTATATATATATATATATATATATATATATATATATATATATATATATATATATATATATATATATATATATATATATATATATATATATATATATATATATATATATGTTTTTTTTACCCAACATTTGATATGTAACGGTCGCTTTTATTAATAATTGTTACTAAAGGTAAATTAGTTATTTAATTGTCCTGTCTGAATCTGTTTAAAATAATGTAATTTTGAAAAAATAATGTTAACAAATGAAAATTATAAATTGATTATATCTATCATAATAATAACGTTCTGTACTGAAAACTCTTTGTTCTCCACTTAAACCAAAAGTACCAGTTTCACACTTTTACCCATATCATGAGGCAAGAGGGAGTTTACTTGATAATAACAGACAAGTAAGACCCTCTGTTATCCATTTTCCTCCAATCGAGACATAGTGTGATAAATGTTAGTGCGGGCTTTGAAAACACAACCTATTGCGTACGAGAGGGTCTTGCTTTTGGGGAATTCCGTGCTATTTCGGAAGAAAGTAAATATTGTAAATTTACGCTCACTATATTAAATCTATATATAGTTAAATGTAATTGCATATCAAGGTGTTGCGGTGATATGCAAGTGGCGGGTTCAAGCCCAGCTTCGCTTATACAAAATATTGGTATATTTCCTTAGACCTGAATCTGATCTTATTATCCCTCTCATTATTTCCTTCCTTTCCTATCCTAACTCTGTCCTCCTTTCAGGTACTTCTAAAAACAGTGGCTCAAGCAACCCTGCTTTGCCACGACAGTCTTCCCAAAAGATGTTTAAAAGTCGTAGTAAATCAGCCCTAACGCATAGAGAATTAGATTCCAGCCGAGTTTTTGACCAAAAACGGTCAGGATCTACAGGACCGAGCGACAAAAAAAAATGGGGATTTAATATTCAGAGAAGTAAACAGCAATTAAATGATACATCTCCGATAAAAAAGATGAATGATTTAACAAAAGACAGCAATCTTAATATTGGAAATAGGTCTGCGACAAAATTTCACAACGAGTTGCAAAGCAAAAGCGGCGTTTGGCACAAAATGAAGGACGATAAGAAAAAAAAGTTGACCCTCAGCAATATGGACTTGAAAATGAGAGAAAATAATGATGTCAGAGACAATAACGAGTTGAAATCTTGCATTTGTGGTTCAAGATCCAGTATGGCCGAATATGTCACGAGGTGGGATCATTTGGTTATAATGTTAGTTTGCGCCATCTTTCTGGCTTTCCTGTTGTCCACGCCTCTGTCTGTTCTATTTCGGAGGGCACATTAGACATTTTTAAGGGTAATAATAATTAATGAAAGAATATAATATATTTTTTGTTTATTATTTTTGTGTTATGTTTTATTTTTTTATATTTATTTACATTATTAAGTGATTGCGCGACGGTTGTGGGTTCGATTCCCTTTTGGAGGAATGAATTAATTTTGCGTATTCGCTCTGGCAAGAAGACAAAGTACGTCTCCAACTTTGGGCCCAAAGTAGGAGTAGGGTGTCTTAACACTAGGTTCCCTTTGTCTGTAAATGCGGCCTATATCTGCCTATATGTAGGATACAGGGAGATGCTAGTATGAAGCCATCGCAGCATGGTGTATCTACCTGAATGCTATTCTTTAAGGGAGGAAATCAGCACCTTATGAGAGAAAATAGTAAAAATACACTAAAAAATTAAAAATAACCTTTTATACTATTTTTTTCCTACCAATTCAACAGCTTCCTAACAATACAACACCAATAATATCCTAGCTCAGATATACTTTGGCTCTTATAATACCTCTCTTGGAAACGGTCCAAGCGCTCTGGCCACTAAACCATGCGTTCTCATCAAACGACGTCAAAATTATTTAACGTTTGCTAACATTTAAGGTGTAACAAACGTACAAGGCTTCCAAGGGTTCACATACATTGTTTATAGGTTTTGTATATGGTGTATATATATGGTGGAGTATATATATATGGTGTATATTTAAAGTATTGTTTCAATACTTTAAAAAATATGATAAAAAGAATTGTTGCTGTTATTCTTGTTATAATAAATTTAAGGAAACAGGATATTTATCGAAAATATGGAAATTAAATAAAAAAAAAGTTATGTATTTATGTTGGAAAGTGACATTGAAAGTATTTTTTTACAACGGATAGCGTATGTACGTACATACTTGATGTAGCTTGTACGCGAACAAGTGTAATTAAGGGGCGTTTAAATGTGATGTTGGCATTCGATTATAGTTCAGGAAAATTAAGGTACGTTGGTTTATGTCATTGTGTAGTCTTTATTTTGAAAAAAAGACTAGGTCCGAATCTCCTGACTTTCTGAATTCTGCGCAAGTCAAGGAGCAGCAGTCAAGGGAATAGTATGAAAATAATCCATATCCTCGAGTGAAGGTGGAAACCAAAACTGTCGCGTATGAGATACAAATATTCAGACGCTATTCCACTGCACTTGGAAAACCTAAAATGTCTTCCTTCGAAAATCTCATAAATAGTTGTAAAATAGAATATGGTATAAATGGTATGTCTACTTCACTAGGTTGTTTCTTCCCTACGTAGAAATAAAAAATGGCGATTTATTATACTTTGCGTGGGGTGCACTGCAGCCCTGTGGGCTGTGTGTGTGGGCGTTACGGCTATGGCTGGAATGCTGGAACTAAAGCTTCCTTTATTAGCATTGTTTGCTAAGTTTATTTTTGCTTTTTTCTCTGAAATACGTTAGCAAACCGAAAGAAAACGCTTAGTCGTCTGATTAAATTTAGTGTAGGCTCTTTTTGTTCATTATTTAAATTTATTGAGACAAAAAACTACGGTAACGGCACTTACCTTGAATTGTCCTCAATCTAGCTGGCCTCTTTTAAAGATTGTTTAGACTTAAGACATCCTTCCAGTGAAACTGCTGGCTGTAGCATTTGTGAGACTAGTTATCGGGATTAAAATACTTACTTTTAAGAGGTAAGGGTTAAGCGCTCCGCGTTCCATTTTAATTGGAGTTCGATTCGGGACATTGTGTCTTGAGTGGCGGAACTCAACGCCGTGTCTTTTGTCATACCAGAACGGGAAAAATGATATTTATTTATTTTCTCCTATTAAAGACAACTACACTGATAGCCTCATATGGATTATATAAGCTGTGAAGTAGAATATTATTGTTTTCTAAACACGTGTATCAATTATTATGGCATTTATACTATCTGTCATTCATAGAGTAGGTGATACGAGAGTGACCGTAATGATGCTATTATATGAATATTGGTGTGGCACTTATGATAACATACATGAAGCAACCTTGGTTCTTCTAGTTTAAGAACAAGAAACTGCTTAGTGTCTATCTTAAAAATATTGCGTATTCCATCCACCTAGGAGCTCTACGCTTTTATCAACCAAGTCGAGAAACCAATATAAAAGAATATATGTGTATATATATATATATATATATATATATATATATATATATATATATATATATATATATATATATATATATATATATATATATATATATATATATATATATATATATATATTTAAGTGGTAATGGCGATGACAAGTATTTATCTATAATATATTCAATAATCTAATTAAATAAAATGCGTAGGATTTCTCTTATATAAATTAAGTATGATCTTCGCGAGAGCTTAATTCCTCAGCGTTATCTCGTGTCCTTGAAGTGGATGTAGTCATGGAGCCGGGAAGGGGAGGGTAGGGGTCTTGGAATTTCCAAGGCAGGTACCCGCCTTGGAAATTCGTATTTAACGGTATGCCGTTTTACTTTGAGTTTAGCCCTTTAGATAAGGATTTAGTATTAAAGAATTATTGATTCGTTTTATAGATTTTTTGATATTTTTGCATATATAAGTATATATATTATGCAGACCTTATTTCTACTCAAAGAGAATGCTTTTGTTGTATTGTACTTTGTGTTTATATTTATTTTGAAAAACAAGTCGTAAATTTTTCATAGTTACATGTACCTCGTATAGTACAGCACTGCCCTGGGAGATCATTAGCTGTGAAATATATCTGTAGCCGTAGTAGGTTAGGTCGACGGACTTGCGGTATAATTATTTTCATATATAAATATTATAAAGTTGGACTCACGGGAATGTAGTTCTTTTTAAGTCTATATGGCTTAGGTATTTTATTAACGTTACAGCAGCGTAGGTACCTGCCAGCTGGTATCCGAGTATAAATGGTTTCGAGTAATTCTCAAAATTAAACGTATAATTTAGACGGAAAGTGTAGAGTGTGTGTGTGTGTAATTAATATGCGGGAATAAGCGTGATGCTTTTCTTTTGCTTTCCCTGTAGGTATACAGCAGCTTAGGCAGAGAGAACGTACGTACGAACGTACTATCAGGACGCGCCGTTCTCTGTTCTCTGCTTTGAGACATTGCTTGAGTGGTAAATTATAATGTGGCGCATTTTCTAATGAAACGGGTTTTTTTTTTAATTTTAATCATTCCCCTTTAATGTAAAACGAACCTGGCAAAAAATTTATTGGAAAAGTTACGGACAATCTAGAACACTGTTCCACTACGGCCCAATGGCTACATTCAACACTGCAGATAGAACTATAGTTATTATTTTGATCAATATATAGATAAGCATAACGATATAGATTAAAAAAAAGTAACTTTATTCTTTTTTTTTGAAACAAGCTCTTTCTTTGTTACTTTGCATTAATTATTATTAATTATTATTAATTATTATTATTAATTATTATTATTAATATAATTTGAGCTCATCGAGTGCAAAACGCGATGAGGCGGGTTCGATTTTCACCCAATGCCTCCAACTGCGGTAGAACATGGCAACAACACTACTTTCCTGCAAAAGGTAGATAAAACCCACCCCGCTATATGTTGGGTATATAAAAGTAAAATTAGTTTCAATATTATATTCACAGATAAAGACAAAGCTCTAAAGCAATAAAGCTATAATAACATTGTTCTACTTAGTTAGTATTCTGTGAAAGTTCCCACGCTCCTGTTACCGTGTGACGTCACACGGACACTTGCTCTTGACATTGACGTCATACGGACGTGTGTTCCACTGTTTAATCAATATTTGACTATATATATATGATAGAGAGGTAACATGAAATTATCAATAGAGCGTGTTTTGTAGGCTTTTTGTGATTCAAATGAAGGCTAAGAATGTTGTCAGGAAATTAAAAAAAAATTGGATTGTTAAATAAACTGATTGAAATTACGATAGAAAAATGCGCGTATTCAAATCCCTTTAGACACAATGTTGTTAGATAATATTTCCTTCTGAATCAGCAGAGACTAGTGAACATATATAAATATTATATATAAGCTTCACGCTGTATCCCGCATATAGCAGGTTAAACAGAGAAAACTTAGTGTTAAGACACTCTGTTCCTACTCCGCCATTGAGGCATTGCGTGTTGAGTGGCGGAACTCAATGGCGCGCTCTGGCTTTTTATCAGAGTGAGAAAATGTAAACAATTCCTGCCTTCGAGTGGGAATCGAACCCACAACTCGTCGCGTTTACGAGCAGAGGCTGCCACGACGACTAAACGCTAACGGTAAAATAGATTATGTTCTATATATATATATATATATATATATATATATATATATATATATATATATATATATATAAACTAAAAGAACAGATCCGAGTACAAGCCACAACCGGCAATTAACGTTAAGTGTAATTAAACCGATTGGAAAAACACTTGTGTCGATATGTTATCAGTTGAAACGCGATGAACGTCTCTGAGTACGGTTGATCCGCATTCCTAGCTGAATTTCAGGCGGTAATTTGTATTGTATGTAATAGTTAGGTAATATCGTTGAAACACGGAAACTATCATAGTTACATGTTATATATACATATATATACATATACGCTATGTAACACTTATGTGTTTTTATTATATTTGCTTAGTGCTTGGCAGCGATGTCGTCGAGATCGATATTATGTATGCAACTTTGTAATTAGTCTATTATTTTGTTAGCGCCCGTGCGTGTTGGCTTAGTGGTGATTCACTTTTGATTTGCACAGGTTGCAGGTTGAATTCTTGATCAGATAAATATTTGTTTTAAGTATGGATGTTTTTTTTTTATAGATTATCGCTGCATAGCAGGGTAGGCAAGGGGGATCCGCCGCGCTTTGTCTTGTTGCCAGAATAAGGATAATGAAAATAATTCGTTCTCCCTGAGCGGGAATCGAACCCACAACTGTTACGTTTAAAGTCGTCCGACTTATATATTTATGTATACATTTTGTAGAATATAAATATAAATATAAATATATTATTTATATAAATTTAAACAAGTTACGAAAGTTTATATATATTATAAACTTTCGTAACTTTTTTAAACTTTAAAATTAAATTATTATTATTTATTGTCTAAGAACAATATATACGAAGTCTGGCGCTTCTAAGTTTGAGGTCGCTCGCTACCAGCGGCCCCGATCCCGAGCCGCCCTTGACCTGGCTTGCGTGTGCAAAGTTCTATATAATCCAGCTCCTGGTGATAAATAGAACCTTGTCGGATTAATTGTACAGACACTTGATATATCGATATCCTGCATTGATGTACTGTAAAATATATTTAAAGGGTTCCGTACCGCAAAATAATAAAACGAAACCTTTTCTCAATAAACGACAACTTTTCTCAGAAACGCATAGAGGTGTCTAAAGCTGAAATTAATATTAAATACTCAAGTCTATAGTCAAAATATACTTATGGCCATTTTATGACGCATATTGTGGCTGTATGACACACAATTAATCGGGATTTTTTTTAAATTTTTTTTTTTGTTTTCAATACAGATTTAATAAAAAATATATTTATTCTTTATTTGTATAGAATTTTTATTTGTGCATTAGCACACGCAGAAGTAATTTTGTGGAGAGTAGAGAGCTAACGTTATTATTCTGCTATTGCTTTGAAATTTGCTTTTTCCCTGAAAGGTAAAAAAATTATCGTATTTCACTTCAAAGACCAAAGTCCTTAGGAAGGGTATTTTATCGTCCAGAATGGTGCTTTAATACAAAATTTTCTAATCGCCATTTTTATACAAAATCGCCAGAAATTTTATTGGAAGAGATAGGTCGTGGTAAATTATCCTCCATGTGATTTAGGTCAGATTCGAATTGACGCCCGCGGCGGGATTGGGGTCGGTATGGTACCTATAGGTATATAGTAGGTATATGCTTATTGCGAAACCAGATTTTCTTATCAGAAAGCAATGAGGTATCAAGTTTTACAATAACTTGTACTTGACGGTGTAACAACATGTTCCTTATTTAAATTATTATTATATAAACTAGAATGTATGTTTGTATATAAAGATTTATATTAACAGAGTTTCCGGAAAAAATATATATATATACATATTTGTTTTTATAATTTTGTCTGTGTTTTATTTCCCGCTTGTAGCAGATAGGAGAAACTGAGTGTTAAGGCTCGCCGTCCTCTGATTCCTGCGTAATATGGAGGCTTTGCGTGCTGAGTTTCGGGTCCCAATACCGCGCTCTAATGTACCAGATAAGAAGAACGAGAATTATTTAAAAATTAGGGTACTAGGGTATATACTAGGGTAATCTTAGATTACAAATATAACCCAATTAAATAGTCCCCAACAGGAAATCGAATTCCTAACCACCGTATATACAATAAAACGCTGATTTTAATTATAATTTTCGCTATATATTTGATCAAAACAGTAGCTATGTTTGATATTTTTGGCGGAAGTTGGTATCTCAACGTATAAACTCCAAATCAGGTCACATACGAGTACGCATCTCTTACTAATCTTGAGGTCGTGCTGTATAGATTATGTTATTTCATATTTATAAACATACGGAATTTATGAATGAGAATATATACTATGAATGTTTTGTGTTAAATTTTGTTGGTAGGGGACAGGATTTTGGATTTTTGTATTAATACTGAAAATATGACTGGATTTTGCCTTATTTTAGTAGATTTTTGTTAAAATTCACTTTTAGTTCCATTTTAGTTGTATTATTCGCTATTTATCTATGTTATCGTTATGTAATAGCACATGCTCTCCGGGTATTCTCATACTTTATACGTGACCTTGCTCTAGTACTGTCGACGGCTTTGAAGGTCAACAAAAGTCTCTTCCTTTCTTTGCCGCTTTTGTGAAGAGAAACGACCGACTATCTTCATATTATAAAAATAAAAACCAAACTTATTATCATGACTGTTTAAAAATATTTACCTACAATTTGAATAGTTTTTATACTAAATTGAAACAATCTCGCTTTAATTTGGAAACGGGGTTTTAATAACGTGGCTGAAACTTATAAAAAAATAATATACCGGGATATGAACCCCTGCCTTCTAGACATAGTCGTAGCGCTCTAACCAATTACGCCATACGTTATTATCGAGCTTGGTACAATTTATTTATGTTGTTAGCATCTCTGGAAGGAGAATTTTAAATTTATTTAACTAGAATTTTTTAACACATACCTATTTTAGAAAGTGAGTAAAAAAAAGAGGAACACAGTGGCCATCACATATTCACCTCAAATCCCATTAGATATATGAATCTTGTAAATATAAAAAAAACACTGTCCTTTTGACATGAAAGTGTAGATTTATATATGATAATGCATACCGATGTCACCGTCTATTGTGCTTCATATGTATTCAAACATATATAATATATGTAATTCCATTATACTTGTAGAAATATTTTATAAGCTTTTGTACTTATGTTAAACAAAAAGTTCTCAAAGCTTCCACTTCAACTCCAAGGAAAAGTAATTAATTTTTATCAAAAGTTCTCAGAGTGAATGCGATCATAAATTACAGATAATACTCGGGCTTTGGAAGCTCTAGAGGCCCTGATTTTTGTCTAGACTGTGGCTTGATTTATTAAGTACAGCATGTTTATATGATACAAATTCCCATTTTATTTATTACAAGTACGCGCGACGTTTACGTTGGTCATAAAACGTAAAATCTCGTAATATCTAGGACCCATATATATATATATATATATATATATATATATATATATATATATATATATATATATATATATATATATATATATATATATATATATATATATATATATATATATATATATATATATATATATATATATATATACCGACTGCGGTTATTTATTTTGGTTTCCTTTTTGACAGATCAATATACACTGGACAGTGAATACATAAAACGTTACTTGGGCGAGTTGACGCCGATTCAAGAGTCTCGCCTGTTGCAATTGAGAAAATGGATCGCCGACCTTCAGAAGGGAAAAGTAAGTAATGTCTGCTTAATATCGATAACGTAATTAAGCAGACTAATTAACTAATTAAATTACTCTCTTGCTATGTTTCTTACGTTACAAGGAAAAGGAAACCTTTTTAGGATCAATTGTTGTAAAAAAAAAATTATTATCCATCTGTCTGTCTATCCGTCTATTATGGTCTGTTTTCTCAAGAATCTGTGCATATATCAAGATCTACGCGGTTTCGTTACACAAGTTGGCTTCAGAGCCACATTTCCTCCGTATGTCTAACAGTTAACGGGCGAATAATACTTTGAAGTGTTAAAATTTTAAATTTAGTTAAAAATCCATTTTTAAGGGATTCCTATGGTTTTGTTCTGGCCTGGGTTTTTTTATATTTATTTAACATCCCATATTTTTATCCTTAATACTTAATACTTATTTACTATCCTATTTAGTTATCCTTTATCATACAACTTCACTTTTGTAGTTATTTTGTAAATAAATTGTGATATTTTGTAACTAAAATTGGTAGCGACATGTTCATTCGATTCAAAAGTGCTTGTAACAGTCTATTTAAATATAGATTATTTTATATTTGAATCTATCAAATAAAAGCCTTGTTTTGAAGTAACGGTACACTTTCAAAATGTTTAGTTTTCTTATCTTAGCTGAGCTCAGTTTCCAATTTATATCATCTGCGCGAAGTTAATTAATAAAGTTTTTAAAAAATATTATTATCATGAATCTTCATTTATTATCTTTCTTGAGATCGTTTTTAATGTTGTTTGATTTTAATATGATTCAGTCGTTATCTCCCTAGTATACGGAGAAATGTCAAGACACTCCATTCTCCTCATTCGTTCTGTATTATCAACGTCGCAGCTTGTACTACCACCATCCACCATCCACCTAAGTGGCGATCGATCCCGCAACCACCACGTTACCATAGAGACGCTGTTCCACTGCGACATTATAATCTCGATTTTAACATCGTTTTTTTTTTTCAATGTAAATTTTCCTTCGATGTAAAAAATTTAGTACATGCTTTACATCAGTCTAGATACACCGTACTGATAGCACGAACAAATATTAGTGTGAGAAAAAACAGATTTCAACCTTCCTTTTCATTCAACATTATAGAATATCTCTTTAAATAAATATTAGTTTTCGTAATTATATATTAGTTTCAAGATATTATATTAGCTAGTGGTACGCTGTGAAGCATTACACACTGGTGATTTCTTAACTAAACTTTTTTTTTATTTGCTATATACGTTTATATGAATAGGTTAGTTTTTTTTTATTTGCTATATACGTTTATATGAATAGGTTAGTTTCTTTTTATTTGCTATATACGTTTATATGAATAGGTTAGCTTTTTTTATTTGCTATATACGTTTATATGAATAGGTTAGCTTTTTTTATTTGCTATATACGTTTATATGAATAGGTTAGCTTTTTTTATTTGCTATATACGTTTATATGAATAGGTTAGCTTTTTTATTTGCTATATACGTTTATATGAATAGGTTAGCTTTTTTTATTTGCTATATACGTTTATATGAATAGGTTAGCTTTGACATTTTGTTTGCTCTACTCTCTATCGATCTAAGATCGAAAATATACAATTTTGACGTTTAAACAATAAAAGCAAATATTCTTAGTACAATTATTGCCTTTTTTGCCACGAACCTCCCGCTTTACCTTACCAAGCAAAATATGGTGAAAATCACTGCTTTCCGCTCGAAATAGTTAAACGAGACCGGAGTTACACAAACTAGCCGAAAAATTTTAAATGACTCGTTTATACTACTAAACCTCACCCCGGCAAATGATTACATTTTTAAAGACAAGCAAAAGCTTAAAAATAACATTCGGATGGGGCCACAAAAAGCTTTGGATAATCGAACTTGGTTTGGCATTCGATATCCTTGATGGTTTGACCTTCAACACTTGTTTGGAAATACTCGACCCTTACTGCTATTGTATCACCAGTGTGAGTGATCTCGACTTATCATTTTATGACTTTAGAAAAAAACCACATATATATATATATATATATATATATATATATATATATATATATATATATATATATATATATATATATATATATATATCAGGCACTACGGACGCCATTTTTGCCCTCAGAATTTTGATGGAGGCACACAGGGAAAAGAGGAGAGCTCTGCATGTGGCATTCTTAGACCTGCAGAAGGCCTTTGACTGTGTGCCACGTCAGTGTATCTGGTGGGCACTGCGATCCAAAGGGATCCCTGAATCCTATGTTGCTATTATCAGAGACATGTACAACGACTCTGTTTCTACAGTTTGGACCGCTGTTGGCGATACCAAACCCTTCCCAATTACAGTAGGGGTTCACCAAGGCTCAGCTCTTAGTCCACTTTTGTTTAATGTAGTGCTAGATACTGTCACGGCTCACATCCAGGACCAGCCTCCATGGCTGATGATGTATGCCGATGACATAGTACTCATTGACGAGAACCGACTGATGCTGGAGCGTAAAGTGAATGCCTGGAAGGGCGCGCTTGAGAACGGTGGTCTTAAACTGAATGTGTCAAAGACCGAGTACATGGCTTGCGGGAACCGAGACTCGAGCACCATCCACATCGGGCCTGAGCCAGCCGTTAAGTCGGAGAAGTTCAGGTACCTTGGATCCATTATGCACGAGTCCGGATGCATCGACTACGATGTCCACGCCCGGGTTAGCGCTGCTTGGGCCAAATGGCGGGAGGTCACTGGTGTGGTCTGCGATCGCAGAATACCGCCCAAACTCAAGGGGCTGATATACAAGAGCATGATCCGACCAGTTCTTCTATACGGCAGCGAATGTTGGCCAGCATTATCTCGGCACACTCAGGAGCTTCACGTAACGGAGATGAAGATGCTGAGGTGGATGTGTGGCGTTACTCGGGCTGACCGCATACGCAACACATTCATTCGAGGTAGTCTTGGGGTCCGTGACGTAGCGGATAAGCTCCAAGAGCGTCGTCTGAGATGGTATGGCCACGTTTTGCGCCGGCCTAAGAACTACGTCGGAAGAAAATGCCTTGATATGTCTGTCCCTGGAGTAAGACCCCCCGGACGCCCAAGGAAGCGATGGCTGGACGTCGTGACGCACGACATGAGAGCCAATGGACTAACCACTGAGGATGCTCAAGACCGTGCAAAGTGGAGTAGACTGAGTAGGAAAGCAGACCCTGGCAATAGGCTGGGATAATGCTAGGTGGAAGAAGAAGTAGTAATATTTATTAATATATATATATATATATATATATATATATATATATATATATATATATATATATATATATATATATATATATATAGAGAGAGAGGAGAGAGAGAGAGACAGAGAGAGAGATTCCGAAAAATATTATTTTTTGTACTAATATTATTGGAATATATTTGCTAACGTATCGTATTCTAATATATGGAGATGAGTTTCTTGGTCCACTTTGGTAAAATATTAAGAGGATTTTTTTATTAGATTCTCTTTGCCCACTTCACAACGTGTATCAAATGCGTGACGTTAAACATAGGTAGGTGTGTATATCGCACGCTTCATATAAACAGAAGGAAAAGTAGATACAACAGATGTTATGCTTTTTTTTCTTCATCTTCACGCTGAATCCCGCATATTCTGAAAGAACCTAGTGTCAGGATACTCCGTTCTACAATGTTTTTAGCCAATTCTCGCGACATTGCCTGTTGAATGGTACCAACGCATGGTACCGCGCTTCAACTACCAGAGCACGAAAGTTAAAATAATTTAATATATAATAAACGTCGCGTTTACAGAGTGTTCCACAAAGGAGCAAATGCTCTATAGCATTTAAACATACACTTATATTTAAATGACATATATTCACCTTTAAAACGGGCACCGTCGTGTCGTATTGACACAGTAACTGCTAATAAACGCGACGGTTTGTGGGTTCGATTCCCACTCGGGGAGAATGAATTATTTCCATTTTCTTCGCTCTGGCAACAAGGCAAACGCAGCGTTGAACTCTGCCACAACCAGGCCAGTGGGGAACAGAGTGTCTTAACACTAGGTACCTTCAACCCACGTCTCTCTCTGTCGACCCTGCCATGTGCGGGATATAGCGTGAAGCTAAATAATATATAAATAAAATGTGATAAATTTGAAACAGCCGTTATTTCGTCCGTCGTCCGTCGTATTGGCACACTCGTCGTATCTGTATCTCGTCAGCGACAGTAAAACGTTTCCGCAATGTGACCAAGGCTGACTTACTATTATTTAAATGTATTCTATACTTCCTGCATACTGAACGTATAGCTGTGCTCTTGGGTTATAATATTTCTTTGTCCATAGAGAAGCTATTGAAATCATAGATATATTAAAGGTTTAACCTCCTTTCATATATATATATATATATATATATATATATATTATATATATATATATATATATATATATATATATATATATATATATATAATATATATATATATATATATATATATATATATATATATATATATATATATATATATATATATATATATATATATATATATATATATATATATATATGTATATATATATATATATATATATATATGTATATGTACAAGAATTAACGTCAATCTTCGTTTGAGCTTGATAATTTTTAAGCACTCTTCACATCGGTGGAGATTTTCGATATTTTATTTATAATGAGGTAACCGAGTTCTTTTCAAAATTTCTCTTTTATTTTTAGCGAGCTTGACAGGACTTTATGTTGTAGCGAAGAAAATTTTAAATGTACACGTCCCACGAATAGGATTCGAATCTACGACCTTCGACAATCGTGAAAGAGATACTTTGTCACTCGCCGTTTGCATCTTATTACTCGTATACATGTTGCTATTCGACTATAAAAGCTATAAACTGTTTACTTACTTGTTTTTGTTTTGTAAATAACTTGTTCTTATACATTATTCATTTGTATTGTATTTCAATAAGTTTAAGCCTTTTCCTGCGCCTGAGCATTTATTTTTACTAGTTGTCATAGCAACGTGTATGTCACTTTATATACAAGTGTGTATTGCCACATTATAATAGTGTGTGTTAGAGTATTTCTTATGCATTATGTAAAAATATATATTGAATTTCTGCACTACTTTATGGTATGACAAATTTCATACTATTAAGTTTATACAATGTTCGTTAAAAATGGTCCAAAAGTTTTCTTCCGTGTGTTAATACATAGATTTTAGTATATTTTTTTTAGTTTATATCTGCAGAAGTATGATCTGTTATAGGTAATGTACCATTCATTTTATTGACTCGAAATTAAATTAAAAAATTACAGAAACCTTGTAAGTTTCAATTTTTTTAATAAACATTATGTTTTAACTATGCTTTTTAACTTAGTTTTCAAATTGGCATTTGTCACTGGATCAGTAAACAGTGAAAAAATATTATTTTAGTTTTGCTTCACGTTGTATCTCTCGTGCAGTGTAGAGCAGTGTAGACGGAGAGAACTTTGTGTTAAGATACTCCGTTCTCCATCCGAATTAGAACCGCTGCATATTGAGTGACGGAGTGTAACTACTTTATTACCCCGAACAGAAATTGAACCTACATCTATTAAGGTTACAGTTAAACGCTGCTCCACTATAAATATTAACATTTAAATTAGTTTTTAATAACTTAAAGCTAGCTGATAGCGGATATGTAAGACAAGTGATTCAGGAGAACGCTGAAGCTTTATGTCTACGAAGCTTGTTATATGTATAGGAAAATTGCGATTGTCGACTATGTAATTTTAGGATTTAAAGTGGTTTTCGCCTCTCTTAGAACCGCTCTGTCTATACTATAAAATGAAATTATTTCATACAAGAAATCAATACATATTTATGAACTTAAACCTGCAAAACAAACAAGATCAAGCATTATTTTTTAGTCTGTCTATATTTTTCTCAGCCAAGAAGGAATCATGAAATAGATGCGCAACCCTCGGTACGCGAGTATTACTGGCACTTTACCGATTATATTTCTTTGTATTTTTTAAGCACCAGCTGTATTTAAACACTGTATTCTGTGTTGAGTCGCGGAACTCAACGCTGCGCCTTTGTTAGACCAGAGCAGAGAAAATATGATTATTTCCCCCTAATAACTATAGCACTTACATACAAACGCTATCCGACCTAGTAAATATGACTAACGTAAAGCATCATTTATTATTAACATTATAAAACTGTTTAAGTTTTGTTTAGTTAGCGTGTTGCCATGTTTTATATCAAATTATGTATGAAAATTCAACTGCCCCGTATACTATGTAAGCTAGTGTAGTGTTTTTATATAAATAAATAAACTAAAAATTTAAATCTCATTAGGTTCCAAGCGACACAACACTACTCCGTTTCCTCCGCGCTCGTGACTTCAGTGTGGAGAAGGCGAGAGAGATGCTGTCACAGTCACTCCTCTGGCGTAAGAAGCACCAGGTGGATAGGATCCTGTCGGAGTACGAAACTCCTGATGTGGTCAAGCAATATTTTCCTGGCGGTTGGCATCATCATGACAAGGGTATGTTGTTTTTAATTAATATGTTTTTATTAATAGAAATTTTTAGTTATAACGAATATATGAGTTAAAAATATGAAAATGAAATATTTTGAAAGTAATAAGGTTGTCGAAATCAATTATGAAATGCTGATGTAGGTAATAAATTTCAAAGATCTTATAAATGAAATTTTCAGTTCGGATACAATCAATTATTAATAATATTACGATTTTTTTTATCTGTGCTGCGACAGACGGACGTCCTCTATACGTACTACGACTAGGACAAATGGATGTAAAAGGATTATTGAAATCTATCGGTGAAGATGGACTCTTGAAGTTGGTAGGTTTATAAATTCAATTTTCATCAATAATTATATATTTTTTTAAATAAGCCATACGTTTGCTTCTATAACGATGACATTTTGCTATTGCTTGAAACTAAGTAACTAAATCATAATTTTTGTACTTGGAAGAAATATTCTTAATATTAATAGTATTAATAGTTAAGAGTTAAATTAATGTTAGATAGAGATTTCAACCCGCACCCATCGCATTGAAATTGATTTATTACAGCTACACCACTATGATATGATTTAAATTATTATGGACTGAAATTATGTAAATTAGTAAGGAAATGAAAAGCAAACAAATTTGAATCCATATTATATATTCGGTCGATGAAATTGCAATAATTCTTTATAAATTATGCAGGTTTAAATTTTTTTTTTGTAAGACAAAGTGCATTGTTGAGTTCTTTGCCTCCTCCTGTTCTTTGAGTCCTTTTGACTAGGAAGAGACCACAGAGAGAGAGAGAACAATAAGATAACTTAGTCTTATAAATAGGCTTATATATTTATATTGTGAAATAAGTCAAAAATAAAAATTTAAATATTATAAAAAATAATATAATTTCAGACACTTCACGTATGTGAAGAAGGTTTGAAACTATTAGAAGAGGCGACCAGATCGTCCGAACATGCGATCCAGTCTTGGTGCCTTTTAGTAGACCTGGACGGTCTCAACTATGAGGCACCTCTGGAGGCCTGGAGTGAGGGCTTTATTACGGATCATACAGATAGTGGAAGCTAATTATCCAGAAACCATGGGCAGGGTGCTGATCGTAAGAGCGCCGAGGGTCTTCCCAATTTTATGGACCATTGTTAGCACATTTATTGGTGAGATATGAGTTCAAGTTTTAATTTTTATAAACTTGATAGCGACATTTCTTCTTTAATATCCTTCGAATTCATTTTCGACAAATCCTTAAACAAATCTTGCTTTAGCTATATATCGATCTTGTTAAGGATTATTTCATTCTTTATAGTTATTTTTTATTATAATATACAATTTATCTTTTACATGAAAAAAATATGTTGTTTAAATCGAAATTTTGGTAACATTCTTTGGACAGATAAAAAAATCGAAATTGAAAGACAGATTAAATTTTTTTTTATTATATATTTTACTAAACCTAAATATAAATATATGCAATGCTTAGACTTAAGTCTACGTTTAACATTGCTTGTTAACACCATCAATCATGAGTCAGTCAACGTCAACGGAAGCAATTTAAATACGTCAGTGTGATTGACTGACATTGCGAGTCAGCCAATTCAGTAATATTTCCCATTGCCTCAGACGAAAACACGCGTAGCAAGTTCTTGTTCTACGGAGGCAAGGACTACCTCCAGGCTGGTGGTTTGCTCGATTACATTCCTAAAGATCTCATCCCGGACTTCCTTGGAGGACCTTGCAAGGTATGGCTTCTGGGACCACTATTGCTAGTTGTATATGTAAAATATAAGATAGTACAAACTTCCTTAGGTAAACACATTTTTTTTCTATTTGTTTGTATTTGGATTTTTTTATGTGATAACAGTTTTTGGAAAATATGCTGTAAATTACTTCCTCATACTAAATAAACAACTCTGTGTTGACACCGACCAAACATAATTAGACATATCTCTAAAAGTTACTAGAATAGTGACAAATGGAGTCATTGTACTATTGATATTTTTGTACTTTTGCCAGTTGCTTAGCTAAGCATGGACGCGATCCCTTGATACCTTTCACTAAAAGGGCCCATACAGTGCCTTGTGCATGGCGAAATCAATCGAGTCCAATACTCGATAAACGTACCAAAATAAAAATCAGATGAAATATTCTATTAAAACTCTGGGTAAAACAAGTTACAAGAAAAAATTACAAATTTATATAAATACTCTCTCCCTATATGACAATTAAAGAAAAAGCCCCACGTCATTAATCCATACTATATTTAGCTATATACCAAAAAATATATAAAGTCGAATTATCTATAGCTTAGAATCTATAGCTTAGTTATGGTTTTGATTTTAATTTAAATTATTTTTTAACTTTTATACCGCCAGTCGGATATAGTAGATGCGTCGCTCAACGTGCCGCACCTCTATTACGACTATGTACGCGTGAGACAGTATATATATTTGTATTTGTACCTACGCTATACATATATGTATATGTATATGTAGATATTGTGCTATTGTCTTATTTATTGATCGATATTGCAAGAACAACGCACCGGGAATGAAAGCGGCCTAACTTTAATACTCTTGTCTCTCTTGTTTGTCTGTGTACACTGAATTGTGGTTTTGCGTATCATATAATTAATACAATAAACTTTTGCGAGCAAGCAAATATCGATTTTGAATAATTTATTATAATATAGCTACTTATATAAGTACGTTACATATAACAGCGTTGAATTTCGCGTTTAAACGTTAATTTCTCGAATTCGGTTGTATAGCGTAAATTCTATCTGATATGAAAATTCTAATACCTATAATTTAATTATGTATATAACACTCACTTATGTATGTATATATTATATATATATATATATATATATATATATATATATATATATATATATATATATATATATATATAATATGTATTGTCATCTGTCTGTCGGTTTTATTGGCATCCTATAGATAAGCCCATTTTATTATGACTTGACAGTCAACGTAAATCCACAGATACTGCTGTGACATATAGTATACATAAAAAATTTATACCTAAAATTTTATTAATTTTTGTTAAAAATAATAATAGTGCTTTGTTGTAATGTTAATAATAACTTTAAGCTATTTTTTAATAATTAGTTAAGTTATTATTGTCGTGTTTTTTTTAATCGGTCGTGCGCTCTGTAGAATTACGTTGACTGTAGTTTTGAGGTGTATAAATATTTCTGCAATGTCCGAGGTTGTCCGGAAACTTAGAATTCTCCTGCCAACCTTGCTTTGCGAATACTGAAAAAATATGAGGCAAACTAGATGACCTAAATATAATCCATTTTCGCGTTTTGATTATTACACAACATTGCGTGTTGGTCGAAGGTGAAATATTAATTTAGTATTAACTGTTTAGACATTTAAGAGTATACAAGGAGGTTACCTATGAAAATCAGAACTCTGTCCACTAATGGATAACGTAAATTCCACAGATAACTCTTTAAATAGTATACATAAAAAATTATACCTAAAATTTTTATTAATTTATTTATAAAAAAAAATCTTTGTTGTAATGTTAAATAAATAACTTTAAGCTAATTTTTTAAATAATTAGCTTAAAGTTATTTATTGTCGTGATTTTTTTTCTCCGGGTCGTGGCTCTGTAGAATTACGTCTGACTGTAGTTTGTGAGGGGTATAAATTATTTTCTGCAATGTCCGGAGGTGTCCGGAAACTATAGATATTCTCTCTGCCAACCTTGCTATATGCGAAACTGAAAAAAATATAAGGCAAAACAAGATGACCTAAATATAAATCCATTTTCGCCGTTTTGATTATTTACACAACATGCGTGTTGGACGGAAGGTTGAAAATATTAATTTAGTATTAACTGTTTAGACATTTCAAGAGTATACGAAGGAGGTTACACTATGAAAATCAGAACTCTGTACCACTAAAGGAATAAAATACAACCAGATAGAGATCAATAAAGTAGAGTATTACACCGCAAAGTATAGAAAAAGCGAGAACATAATATAAAACATATTGAACTTTCATTTAACATAATCACTCAGACGTCTACGAGTCAAGAGCATTTAAAGTGGACTTAAGTACCTTTATTACTTTTAGGACTTATTTCCGATATAAAAAAATGCTGATTGGAGTTAAATTAAATGTCGCCATCATTATGTTCTAGAGAGCGATTTAAATAATGGCTGGACTTGGTCTAGTTGGTAGCTATTCAATAATGTAAGGCATCGGCGACGACCTCAGTGTTTTATTTAACGAGAATATTACCTACTGCGTTATCGATTATAATTAAATTTGCCTTTTTTCTTTTTAGTTTTGTACGAGTTTTGTTCCTATAGTATTTTTTATTCTATATAAGTTATTTTTTTTTTAATTTTCCAACTGTCAGTTTCCTTTTTTATATTCGCGCCATTTTTACTAGGGACACAGTATAGGTACGGGAGACGTATCGATGAACTACTAAGTTTATCATTAAGTCATTTATAAATTGGCGCGGTTTAACAAAAATATTTTTTAAATATTAACTATGTCGTATGTCGGAATTGAAACAACAGATTATAACAAAAATTTCTAATGATCTCTACTGCACTACGATAGCGTAAAAACGCTATTATTATGATGATTCTTAAATCAATATTGGATTGGACGATAACAATATTTATATTACAGTCGCCTTCTCTAAACTTTATCAACTATATATACGCCCTATTATTATAGATGGCAGTAAGAAGTTCTTGCATTTTCGATCAAATAGCACTATTGTGTAAAATGTAAGTCGTCTATTCCGTGTTTCATCGTAAATTAGCTTTGTCTCACGTCGTATTATATATAGTTATATCACTATCACTAATTCACTGCCATTATGGAGTGTCGATGTATGGAGTATCATAAATAATATAAATATACCAATTTTAAACAAAGTTAAATGAGCTAGGGTAAACAATTTAATACTTTTCGTGACATTACGTGACGTTAAAATATCAACTATTTACGAAGTAATAACAAAGCTGTAGTGTTTCTTTCTTTTTTATTTAGCGTCATATAGTGATAGCATTGTTTTTATAAAAAAAATCCACTAGCTGTATGGTGTCACCTTTATGTTTTCCCTTTTAGCAAACATTTTTTAATATACTGAGTTGGTACTCCTTATGTCTACGCTCCATAAGTTCCATGACATTATAAAATGTCACTTTGACAAGGCTAGAATAGTTCATAAAATGCACAGGTCAATAATTTATAACATGGGCACTTTGTCGCCATTTTATTTCACATCTTTATATTTGTATCAATTATTTAATTAAATCTAGTTCTTTGAATTAGAACAGTAAGTGTATTTGAATATTTTGCACTTGTACAACAATATATCGTAAGCCATAAGATAAATTATAACATTATAACAAAAACAATAGCAACACTAAACTGTTATTATTAAATAAAACACATAACATATACTTCATTACATTATTGTTTATCACATAATTTCACTAATTTATTTATTTTTTTTCATATCCGCCACTTTTTTTTATACCTCAACCAACTGTTGTAGTGTACTCGTTTTTTCTTCTGTTTAAAATAATAAGTCTATCATATTGTACTACAGCACTTTTAATTAAAAGAGAAATAAAACATTATTATTATTAATAACATTTTTCGTATATTTATATAGAGCTTCGTCCACGAAGGAGGCTTGGTACCGAAGAGCTTGTACGTGAGCGGTGCATTCACGGAGCGCGATGGAGATCCTTTAAGTGAAGACAGTATTTACAGATCTGTTAGTTTGGGAAAAGGACAGGTGAGACAAATAAGATAAAATATTATTGATATATATATATATATATATATATATATATATATATATATATATATATATAGATATAGATATATATATATAGATATACAAGGACCATCAGAACATCATTTAAAGAAAATCTTTACTTTTAACTTTAAGAAATAAAACATCCATGCATACATCAGCCTTTTAAAGTCCACTGCTGGACATAGGCCTCCCCTAATATTTCCCACCGTGTCCGGTCCCAGGTAGATGAACTCGTCAACATCTTCCAGAGTAAGGCCTCCAACAAGCACCGGTATGGATGGAACATGGAGGTTAGACTTAATCTTTGTCTTGCCCATGTTCATCTTAATACCTACGTTGTGGGGCGCTATGCAGGTCCCCTAGCATAGTGCTGAATTCTTCCAGGAACTCTGCCAACCAAAACATTATATGTTTTGACACTCAACTTGAACACTCTGGTCTTTGCTTCAGATCTTTAGGTCGCTGAAGAGTTCACTGTGATCTGTGAACAATAAATAGCACCAATAAATTTAATAGGAGAATGTTACTAAGTTATTCTTTAATTCTACCAGAAAAACAGTTTATATCCATAATAAATATCGTGATGGTTATTCACAACTCGGTATTATCGCAAATCCCCACTTAATCAATTAATTATCTACATATGTCGCTAAATTCCATAAAAAATGTAAATTTGACTGACTGGCTGACATTTGTGATATAAAATTACTTTCAAATCTAAAAACAAATGCAATTTAATCATATTTTGTATTACATTTTGAAATCTAGGTCCACGAAGTGATAGTACAGAATCGTGACCCGCAAAGCGTCCTGACGTGGGACTTCGACGTGATCCGCCACGACATCTCGTTCACGGTGTACCGCAGCGACAAGCTCGTGGACTATCCTGATCATGCTGCTGGTTAGTTATCAACTACCTACTAATTTATTACAGCGATATTACAAGTAAACACGACTTTTCCTAGCAAGGAAGGAAGCAATTCGGGGCTAGAAATACATTTATTCTATGAAAAAATTCTATTATTATCGAAACCGGGCGATTTGCAAAATATTATTTTGAATTGAGGCCTATAAAAGAAAACATTGCATACATAAAAGTTTTCTTACGTAAATTAATAAATAAATAAAATAAGTTATTAATAACAAATACATATAATAATTGGATAGTGTCCAACTGTCCTGACTGTACTGTACCTGTTCCTTATTTGTTCGAGTATACTCTGTTCCAGCGATGTGCGCGGGCGGCGTCATGGCGGAGGAGTTCCGCTCGGTGCTGGACAGCGGCCGCGAGGGCGAGCACTACCACCGCGTGGAGCCCACGCTGGTGTGCCACGACGGGGAGAGCATACAGGTGCCGAATTTGTTTTTTATTTAAGACCACACCTGCCTCATGTATTCTTCAATATTACGCCAAACTCTATAATACGTATATACAAACCTAAACACAAACCAAAACGTAGGATATAATATTTTAATTATTTTAGAATAAAGAAAATTAAAAAAATCAATAAACAAACTTACGGACGAACTGATATATGTGACTCACATATGTGTTATTCGGTGTATCTAGTAGTTACATATGCCCTGTATGCACTCGCAGGGCTCCCACGTGATGGCGGAGTGCGGCAGCTACGTGCTGCAGTGGCGCTGCGAGGCGGCCGAGCGCGCGCAACTCATGTACTTCCACGAGACGCTGGCGAGCCACCACTACCGGTCTGTCACTCATTTATGTAAACACTCTATCCAATATATTATTATTCTATTATTTAAGAATATAAATATTTCTCTAAAGTAGTTTATATTTAATATTTACTTCATTATTGTGCTCCAAGGACTTATCCCGTCCGTGTCTAAGCTTAGTTTTGGTTTTAAAATATTTTCTAGATATACATATACAATTTAAATGGTACTTATTTACTTAAAAGAACGTCTCAAAAATAATCCATTATCAACAGTTATATTCAAAAAAACATATTATACATAAAATACATATATAATTTAATGATACCTTGTTCCAGCGGCTCAATGTCCAGCCTCCAATCCGCTACCAGCGGATTTTCGTGCCTGAGCAGCAAGTCTGCGACAAGCTCGTGCCCCTCTCGGTGATGCCATCCCTTTAACCCCCCACACTCCCTACAACCCCTTACATTTCCACCTTCACAACCCCTCACAACCCAACCACTTAAATCCCCTGAACCTCTCTCTCCTATACCGTCTCCCCCATTATTGTGAAAAATCTGGGTAATCTGGGACATTGGCTGGAACTGAAGGAAACTTCTAGGAAGGAAACCAAATCTTCTGTCGCTATTTTTGTGGAAAAAAAGGACAAGTTGTTCTAATATGTGGGGCGTTTGAAGTGTCTCCATACTTAATAGATATTTTTGTGAAAAAAGAGATTATATATATATATATATATATATATATATATATATATATATATATATATATATATATATATATTTATATATATATATATATATTATATATATATATATATATATATATATATATATATATATATATATATATATATATATATATATATATATATATATATATATATTGTATGGGGAGAAATGAAATATTAAAAATATTTAATAAATACTTTGGGGCACTACATGATCAACTGTGGGGTTCAACAGTTCTATAGAAGTGAGAACTCGACTTATGGCTAATAGAACTAAAAGCAAAATGGTATATTTTAAAATGTGGCCATGAATTAATTGTTGAATCTTGAAATTTCACAATATATAACATTAAGGGACAAATTTTAACCATTTATAATAAGAGATAATTGATTCTGTCCTATATAAAGTTAACCGAAGTTAAAAAAAAAGTGTGGTGTTGGTTTTATAAATAGTAAATGGTGTAGAAAAATGAAATTAATGATAGAAATGTCATTAAATAAATGAATTATACTAATATTAATGATAAAATAGAAAACTTGAGATGTGATCATTATTAGTGTTTAGTGAAATCTTAAATTTATATAGAATATATATGTAGCTTATATTATATTGGATGTTCTAAAATACTTTATAAACAAAATACATATGTATGCTAACCTCATTTTGGTACAAATATTTATTTTGGGGCAGTTTATATTGAATTTCAACATAAATACAATAATTTAAAATTAAAACTCATCCTATTAAATACTAAAGTATTCTATATTAATATAAACTATTCTCCATAGCTATTGTATTTGATGAACTACATAGTAACCAACATAATGAAAATAGACTGGTTAAATAGACTATTTTAAATATTCATACTGTATGGAAAATAAGGTCTAGAACTTTCTATCACATTCTTAACATATATTGAGTGTGTTAATGAAAATATGACTTGTGTACTTTAAACAATTCAATTATTAAGGTTAGGCTAGTGTTATTAGAGCGCTTACTCAATTTGAAACGAACTAAATAATAATTATTTTAGATACGTTTTAAATGATAATAATTTAAAATAATCGCAATTTTCACATATTAATTATTTTTTGGACATTATTGTCACAGATACACTTAAGTGTATAGACAAGGCAAAGATGAGATCATCTTAACCTAGATGCAAAAAAACTTCTGCCTGCTGCATGAAGGTTGCAGGTTCTAATATTATTCAAAATTTAGATCTGTCTAGTAAAAGTACGTACGTATTATTGGATGCAGTAGTTACTATGAAATGCGATGTGGAATTCTTTATTTTTAGGCATTTTAGACAGTAATATTATTAAAAAATGTGGAGGCTAGGGGCAGGTTATGGACTAGATTATTTTTTTGTGATTATTTATCATATATTGCTATATGATAAATAATCACAAAAAAAAATGATTGAAAAATTTAAGAAAAAAAAGTGGAAGAATGGAATTTTTACTTTGTTATTTTTTTATACAAATACACATATTATGTATTTAGTTTCAAATGGCCTTTTGATGTAACAGCTACGTAAATATACGTACGTATTTGACAAAGTATTGATCGGTAGTTTCTTTTTTTTTTTTTTTTAAGATTTTTTTTTTAATAAAAGCTAAAATAGTTTTACATTTTTAATTACCTTTAATCGTAATGTTATTATTGTATAAAAAAAATCAGTTAACAAACACACGCGAGATTTTCCAAGCATTTGTTTAGAAAATAACTCGCTTGTTAGTGATATTTGGGAAAATCACAATGTAAGTTAACTATTCTCTAATAAACTAGTTTCTTTGGAAATTAAAGAGAATATTGACATTTATATAGATATATGAATTTGACTGTAGTGAACTTGACGGCAATTGTTCTATTAAAAATAGCAACTGTTGAGTTTCTTGTCCGCTCTTCTTAGCAGAACTGTCTTCGGAACCGGTGTACGGTGTACAGTGTACGGTGTACAGTGTACAGTGTACGGTGGTAGCGATATGTTCATCCCACGATTCAAAAAGTACATTTAAAAGTCTTTCAATCAAGAATATTTTGAATGTGATTTAATTCAAATGTCACATAGAACTTTTTCTTTTTATTTATTTACGTTATGATATCGTAGCGCCGTATTAACCTGCAAACCCAATTGAATTTGCAACTATGCATACATATATATATATATATATATATATATATATATATATATATATATATATATATATATATATATATATATATATATATATATATTAGTATAGTAGGTTTGTAGGAATGTTATTGCGTTACTAGGGCGCTACCAGTCCTTGTAATGGTTGCACCAAAAGTATTAGTGCCGGATTTGTTTTATTGAAATCAAACTAAAACTTTACAAGATATCATTTTAAAGACACTAATTTCTTCCTTGAGATAATTTTATTCAAAGTAAGAATACATGATTAATTTTTTAAACGTCTAAAACATTACCACCGGTTCACTAAAGTGAATGCCTCAGACCTGAGAAGAACCGGCGCAAGAAACTCAGCGGGACTTTTTTTAAAGTCATTTACAATCATTGTAATTATTTTAAAACAATGTAGAAAAAACAATTGTGTGAATTTAAGAAAATTCTTGCTTAAATATTATTGTCTAGAAAAATTTAGATGACCTATTAATAAATATATCCTTTTAGAAAAGTGAATACAAATTCAAAACATTAAATATTTTCTTCATTCAAACTAAACTAATATATATAAAAAATAGATTATAGCCATTTCACATGCGCTTAAATAAAAAAATATATATTTTATAGTTTAATTGTCTGTGGAACCCGTCATACATCATGAACCAAAATGGCGCTGAATTATTAATATTTAAACAATTATCATTACTAACATTAACGGCCTTTAGAATTGTTATATTGAGTAGTAATTTAGAATAGGCATATCTATTTAATTGTATGAGAAATTAAAAATCCCTCAGAACAGATTATACAATGGAATTGAATAGAAATATTTTTGAAATGAAAAAAAAAAAACTAAAATGTATATAGCTCTACTGATGTTGTTAGATTTTAAATATGTCTAAATTACTCCATTATATACCAAGATTTTCTTGTCGATTTGAAGGGAAGCCAACTTAATACTTATCAATTACTGAAAATAATACTATTAATTATAAAATTAACACTATATCCACTGTCTGTACATAAATATTGTTAATATAGGCTATATAAGATTATATAGATAATCACAAAATATGTTTTTGTGAGTTAACATACAATAGGGATGTTGACATTGAATCAATAATTAATATATATATATATATATATATATATATATATATATATATATATATATATATATTATATATATATATATATATATATATATATATATTATACTACAAAATTTTAATTTGTTTGTAAATTGTAATTAATTTAATTTGTAATTTTTTTATATTGAATCCATTTTAACATACTATTTTTTGTATCGCTATACATTTGTACGTTAAATATTTTCAAATTATTTAATTAAGCTTATACTTTTAAATTTATGTCAACATCCATATACTCTGTTTAAAAAAATCAATTGCAAACTAATTATGCAAATAAAAATAGAATCGCATCTATAATACAGATAAAAAATCCTATTTGATGAAATAAATATTATTATCTATAATAAACTATAAAAGTTTAAGGTAGAAAAACGTGTTATAGTTATGTGTGTGCGTCGCTCACGTCGTTACGAGGGAATTGTAAGGATTTTATTGTACCTTAGAAGTAAATGTATTTTTATTTTTATTCTTAAGTTTATATTAAAAATGCAATCTAATTATAATTTGTAGGATAATATTTTCAATAGTTTTATATAATATATATATATATATATATATTATATATATATATATATATATATATATTGTGTATATTGTGTATGTTTGAAGTTTTTATCGCAACCTCATAATATTATTATACTATATACATTATTTATAGTTTTGTCAGAATTAAAAGCTTTTGTGTGGTTTTTATTTAGGAGTTTATTTCTATGCAATAAGATATCTTTATAATAAATTGCACAAAGCATATACCTATATCTGTATACTTTTATATGACACATATTGTATATTTTTAAACAGGATGCTTTAAAAATTATAAAAGAAATTGATTATAAAATATATCTAGTGTTAAGTTGAAAAATAAATCGAAATTTATGGACTTATAGCTAAAGAGTCCACGATATGTGTTGGCTGTACAGATTGTGATCGTGGCATTGATTGGAAAAAAAAATACTTGTGTCTATGGTTATTGTTCGTAAAAAAAAAGTATACATTAAAAAATTTGAATAGAGTGTAATTATTTGAAATAATAAACATAATATAAATTGTTTTCTTGGCTGTTAATTTTGCTCGCGCTGGTTTCAGTATAATTGTAAATATATTATAGTGTATTACTTAGTGTTTGACTTATATATGAAGAACATATTTATATATATGAAGAACAGGAAATAAATAATAGTATCGGTTGCGAAGGATCACAACAAAGGCATTATTGAATTAACATACAATCAATACTGACAATCTATATTAAATGACTGATATACGTACTCTCAACATATATGACATTGGTTAGTGGCAACAAGCTTAATATTAAGTCAATAACTAGGTAGCATAGTAACAATAATATCGAATTAAGTCTCAACACAACGTACTGTATTAAAAACCCATATCCCTCGGCGTATAATTAAAAACGAAAAACATAATTCAAAAGGAAAGATGATAACGGAAAATGAGTTTCAATCCCAACATAACGATCCGTGACGGATCGCGTAAACCCTCGGCCGATAGCGTTTCCAATACAAAACATATATACATACATACATACAAACATACGTACATACATACATACATACATACTTACATATATACACATACATACACACATACATATACACATACATACACACATACATACACACATACATATACATACATACATATAATACTCGTAGGTACGTAGTTTATGGCTATCGGATATTTTTCAAGCCTTTATGGTCACGATAAGACCGATAATTTTACGGTTTGGAATATTGTTATATGTACGAGTATGTTGCGAGATTAAATGTTGAGTTGCCATGTTGCAACGTTGTTCGAGCGAAGCGGGCGAACGTGGCGAGCGAACAGTATTAGCAGGTTCGATTTATATACTGTCGTCTACGTCTTTAGTATAGCACATGACTAGATACTTTACTTACTGGCCTACAAAATTTTTGTGCGGGTCAGGGTGTGTTTACACCTTCCCTCTACCCCGCTATATGCGACATAAAGTAAAGAAACAGTAAAGAAATCTCCATAATATTGATAATTTAATTAGTAAGATTTGTAAATAATACTACAGACCTGTTCACAAAAAATTTGCATGAGAAAACCATCCGTGCAATACGACCCTGCCCGGATAGCTTATATCCTTACACGAGGAGCTCATCTTTATATACTGCTATATTTAATTTACCAAACGGATTATCGGTATTTCAAGGAGAGAACCGAGACACTACGCTCCCTCTGCCTATCCTGCTATGTGCGGGATACAACGTGAAGCTAATAAAAAAGTCTTTCACATAATCTAAAGATGCTATTCACGGACTAATAAGTCCTAGACATACTAATAAAAAAAGCTAACATTATTTTAAGTATGTAGTAAGTAATAAGGTCGAAAATGTATTTTTTTCGATTTATAACGCCCTAGTTATTATAGAATTTACGACCGCATTGTTTCCAGGTGGAATTTTCGAAATAACGAACCGATAACACTTGTAGCGCGCTCGGCTTAGCGCTTACGGCCAGGTAATTGGTACTGAAATTGAAAATATTTATTGTTTAAGAGCTTAAATGTATGTATGAAGATGTATATTGAAAGTTTTATTAGCCGATAAATTCATAGGTACAAGTGTGCGCACTCTTAATTACTTTAAATGGAACTGGCCTAAGTGAATTCTATGAAAACAGAATTCTCTCTCATTCACAATACTGGAGGAAGGTCAGGTAAGAAACGTGGGGAACCCCCGGGGATGAAAATGGACGCGCCGAAAGTGATGTTTAGAGACCGTATATGTAGTATAAATTATCGTAGTAGATTTACTATTATAAATAAATATATAATAAATTCAATAATTCCTCGGTTTCCATTTGTTTAAGAGAACGTTCAAAATGAATAGGTTCTGTAATAAAATATTAGAATAAATAATTTAAAGTGGTGAAGAAATGTTAACAGAATATTATTATATGCGATTTTAAATTTTTAGACTGTTTATCTGTTAGTCTGTTTGTATTGGCATATCTTTGGAACTACTAGCTGAATTTGAAGGGAATTCTATTATTGTATAGCAAATTTACTTGAAGGTAGGTAAGGTATATATATAAGTATGACTATACTCATTAAAATCCTTTCATAAACGACAATGTTATTCGTGAACAAAATTAAAAAATGCTTATTATATACGGCCGAATTGAGAAACCTCTTCCTTTTTTGAAGTTGGTTAAAAATTAAAAGCAAAAAAAAACGTCGTCATTTCCTGTTCCGATAAAGGAAGTCGTGGCTTTAAGCACTGCGATTCAACAAAGTGTTGACGTTCAATCAGCTCACTTTGAGTCTGAAAAGACGAACAACCATCTGAAACATCTAAAGAACATTTTTGGTCTAATGACAATTATTATAAAGAACAAAATTCAAAAATGGAGTTCCATTTGAAACACCTTAGCTCCACACTCTTGGTTGTTTAACATAATCGACAGATTTTCTTATGTACTCAACTCATTCTTGCATACACCTAGTGCACCAAAATCTCTTTTTCTCAAACCTCCTTGTTTATTTATTTCAATGACAACCTATAGTAAATGGAAGTAATATGAAAATTATCATAAAATCCTTACTAATATAAAGGGCGGCGGCAACGACACCGAGATATACCGTGTAGTATTAAATATAAATGAATAAAACATAGTAATGGAGCAAATTTAGTGCAGTAACTAGGCAGGTACAGTCAGTGACGATTATTGCAAAAATCTAATCCACAGGAATAAAAACTGCGGACATGTTGTTGTAGATAGTTGAGCGCGAATTTAATAAGCTCTGCAAGAAATTCACCCCCACCACTTCTGAATTGCCTTTACCGGCTGGACCAGTACACACATCTGAATATTCTTGGTAAAACCCGATTGGGTCTAGGACACTATGCAGTTTTGTTACTGTAGTTTATTTTTTGTAGGCAGAGCGAGGGAACTCAACGTCACGTTTGATGTTTATGCCAGAGCGGAGAAAATATGAATAATTCAATCTCCCCCAGTAAGAATCGAACCTACAACTGTCGCGTTGACAGTCGTACAGTGTCGCTGCGCCACGTTATTGTAGATTTATCAAATAACCCAATACTCAGTCCACCTAAACTCCATAACTTCATAGCTCAGCTCCAGCAGCTTCTAGGTACATGATGCATAGGCCCCAGTGCTCAGTCTTGGACAAGTTGTGGTTACTCAGAAATAAATCACAGCTGATGTGTGGCAGTACGTGTGTCTCCTGTTGGAAGTGTCTATCTTTCTAATAATTTCTACAAAACTATGTTTAAAATAATTTTGTTTAAGTGAGGTTGTACAGCTTAAAACAGAGATACCAATAAAATAGCGAATAAAAATAATGATGTCTTTAGAAACGAGGACAAGAACGAGGCATTTAACTAACCCATTTTAATCCTTCAATGGGGCAATTGTATATTTAAACCACTGAATGGTATAAAAGCTTAGAATGTATAAGAGTATAAGAATCTTAAAGACTTCACTAACGGAAGAATAAAAATGAAAAAAAAAAACCTTTTTACATATTTAATAAAATAATATAAACGAAAAAAATTTTTGGAAACCCCGCTTTCCGAAAACTTTGCAGTTTGCAGTAATCCCTGGTCACGGCTCACTGAGACTAGACTCGACTGAGGTGACATTCGTCCGTCAGTTGACATAATAAATATGTAGGTATATATTATATAAAAACAAAAGTACACGATTAATCTATTTAAATTTTTTACAATCCTATTACATAGCTATAAATAATTCATGAAGTTTCTTACATTTTGCAGTACTCATAGATTGTTCTATTACAAATAATGATTGTTAACGTTTTAAATTTAAAAATAAAAACGTTTATTCAGGAAACCGGAACCCCAGATTTTATAGCTTCAGGCCTGTTCCCGCATAGCAGGGTGCCTTCAGGTGTCTGCTACCTAGAGGAAACCTTGTAAGACTCTTCATTACTCACTTTCTGTAGAGTTCCGTAGCAAGTAATTGCAAAGAATATATAAAGCATCTGTAGCATCTGTTAGTTTACCGCTTAAGAAATTGGTTTTTCTATGATCAATATCGATCATACTTATATCGCAATTATACTCTAGTTGCTATATAGCAACTATATAGTTGTGACTGTCTAAGAAGATAGCGAATAAATTTGTAGTACATTTGATTGGAATTAAAATAATATTTAATACGTAGATCCATGCCTCAGACGTTTCCTTCGTAACAGGGGAGCCTAATATACTCTGCTACTTCCCTATAGAGTATAGACCAAGTCATAAGACATTACGAGCGTCATTTTATAAGAAAATACCTGATGATTAATATTTAAAGTTAAACATGATTTTTTGTTATTTAAATTTTTGCATCAACTGAAGATTCAGTAATATAGTTTATTTATTTAGCTTCACGCTGTATCCCGCACATAGCAGGATAGACAGAGGGAGCCGTAGCTTGAAAGTACCTAGTGTTAAGACACTCCGTTCCCCACTTTCCGCCGTTTTAGGCATTGCGTGTTGAGTGCCGGAACTCATTGCGAAGAAAATGAAAATAATTCATTCTTTCCCGTTTACAAACAGATGCTGTGCCTCTGCGCCACGACGGGTGATATAGTTACAAAATAATAATCAAGTAATTTAAAAAAGAAGATATAATTATATGATATCACTTACCAATTAAGCCACATTATATATACACATCAAACATAATCAACAGTACACGTACATAAGCTAGTATATCTAAAGAATTACTCCGTATGCAGCTACAGATGGAGATCACGTGTCATGTTCGCCACGCTGATACAGCGACCTGGACGACACGATCCGGGGCGAACAAACTAGTGTAGAACAGTTTGCTCATCCGGTCGGGTCCTCTCAGTCACTACCGAAGTCAATGCCCAAAAAATTCACAAAAAATACTTCTTATTTAAAAATATATATGTGTATATATATACGTAAAACGCAAATTGCTAGGAAATCTTAAATCCATATGTGATTAACTAAGATTTAAACAAAAAAAAAAATTGTTAGAAATTAGTTAAATTGTATGAAATTTAAGTTTCAGTGACGTTTCAAGACACCTGCTAAGTATATAGTACACGTTTCAATTCGACAAGCGTAGGCTGCGCGCGCGCAGGCAGCACTGCCTCAGCCTTAATACTGTTTGAACAAGTGTTTTTCAGAAACAATACTCAACTTTTCTACTGTAACGCTACTGTGATAACGATATATCGCTTGTTACGTAAACGTCTATATTATTTATGACCTTTTAAATTTAAAAGAAATTGCATGTGAAGCCATGATTTTACAGGAGTTCTTATTATTGCGTTGGTTTTACTTAGCAGGTACTGTGCATTCGATATGAGTTCAGTACATATAAAACTATTGAAATTGAAAACAAAATATCTGAATTCGTACTAAAATGTATTAGCAATGGGTTCTAATAGTTAATGGGACAAAAGTAATCTGTTTCATGACGCTTGATTTTTTTTCATTCAGACACCACTTAAACAGCGGTTCAACACTTAGTAGTAGTTCAACCTAGATAGAACAAAATAATTAAAAACAAAATAAAAACTGGAAACATGACTCGGACCATCCCTATCATTCTCTCCATAAACTAAGGCCTATTTTGGACAAAAAAATTACAACAATTTTTATATAATTACAATACAATTTCTGCAATTCTGACTCTAGCATAAATAGTTTATTAAAGAAATGTTGAAATTAATTTAAACGGTTTCCAACAAATACGAGTGCGAGGCGACCCACATAGCTCGTAGGAACAGCTTTATCGATATTGATAAAGTTAACTACCAGGTAAGCGCGAGCGGCCGCCACGTGCAATTAATGTCTTTATATATATATATATATATATATATATATATATATATATATATATATATATATATATATATATATATATATATATATATATATATATATATATATATATATATATATATATATATATATATATTTTAATTTCTTTATTTAATATATTATAATAATTAATTTATTTCATAGGTATGTAAGGATTACGTCCCACAACGCACTTTTTCAATCTCTTAATACATGTCCTGTAAATGCTTCCATGTAAATGCATGTAAATGTCCATGTAAATGCTTTTTTGTGATTATATGTTTTTTAACCATAAAGTTCATGTAGCCTTTGTCTAGTGAATATAATTAATTCCCCAGTATGGGAATTGAACCCACATCGTCTTGTACGCAGTGCGACGCTGGGCCGCTGCGCCACGACGGTCTCATAGTTCTAGATATATCTTGTAAAAGATACTTCCTGTGAATGAACTTCAACTGTCAGTTCGTTCGTGAATTCGAAGTATTACTGATTTACTTCAAAATTACGGTTTTTAAATTAAGAGCTACATAATACGTAAGCTTCTCATAATTTGATAATACACTATGTAATGTATACCAACAGCACTATGTAATATATATATATATATATATATATATATATATATATATATATATATATATATATATATATATATATATATATATATATATATATATATAATCTTTGATAACTTTTATAAAGTTAATGAATAGAATAAAGTCGACACGAGTATTGAGCTTTATAGTAAATCATGTGTTTTATTTTGAAGTTTTTGTTTCAACAAATTAATTAGATCGGGGATTTTGAGTTATTTGGCGCATTATAAGATAGGATTTTAAAAATGATGAAAAACCAATTATACATAAGGATTTAGAGTCCGCCTCTAAAGGACTATAAATTGAAAAAAAAAAGTTACTGATAAATAACTTTTTGTTAAAAATTTATAAAATTATTAAAATTAGTATTATTAAAATTTTATTATTATTAGTATTATTAAAATTTCTCAGTTAATATAAATAGTCTCTGATACATCTTGTTCTTTTCTGAATCCCTAAAGCTCTGGAGCGCTTCTTAAAAGGAGGATGTAAGAGTCAGTGATAAGAGTGTTTTAAGACGTCGGCCGAACTTCGAGAAGACAGTATCGGTGATAGTGGAGAATTGACTTCATAATTTTTCCAAAATTTTTAAATCTACTATTGTTTTTATTTTTACTAAGCACTACTGACTTTAAACTAAGAGTTAGTAAGAATCGTAGAAGACTTAATAAGAATCGTTGTTGGTATACATTACATAGTGCATTATCAAATTATGGGAAGCTTACGTATTATGTAGCTCTTAACTTAAAAATCGTAATTTTGAAGTAAATCAGTAATACTTCGAATTCACGAACGAACTGACAGTTAAAGTTCATTCACAGGAAGTATCTTTTACAAGATATATCTAGAACTATGAGACCGTCGTGGCGCAGCGGCCCAGCGTCTGACTGCGTACAAGACAATGTGGGTTCAATTCCCATACTGGGGAATTAATTATTTTCACTAGACAAAGGCTACATGAACTTTATGGTT
The DNA here is from genome assembly GCA_037127375.1 of Dione juno. Taxonomy (NCBI): domain Eukaryota; kingdom Metazoa; phylum Arthropoda; class Insecta; order Lepidoptera; family Nymphalidae; genus Dione; species Dione juno. The sequence continues at coordinate 642,444 of JAXRJS010000054.1, forward strand.
AAAAAACATATAATCACAAAAAAGCATTTACATGGACATTAACATGCATTTACATGGAAGCATTTACAGGACATATGTATTAAGAGATTGAAAAAGTGCGTTGTGGGACGTAATCCTTACATACCTATGAAATAAATTAATTATTATAATATATGAAATTAAAAAATTAAAATGTCAAGGAACAATAGCTAAGGATCGCAACCCTTCTAAATAAAAAAAAATTTAAGGGTGATGACCAGCCGCGGTCAAGAACTCTTGCGTATTTTAGACAAAATCTTCGCTGATAATCCAGTTTAGAAAAACCAAAGCTTTTAAAATAAAACAATTTAATCAGATTAATCGCGTATATTGACATTACTTTTGGAAACCCGACGTTACAACACTGCAGTAGTCAGTGGTCACGTGGTCCGTGGCGGGCAGACTGAGGTGGCATTCGTCTGTCAGTTGATATAATTATTATATCGAACTACCGCCAACGGTTTCTTTCGGCTCTAAAATAGTACATTTAGTGTTAGAAGCTAAAAGTAGAATATAAAAAATGCCTAACACGAAAATTATTAACGCCAATGTATTCATAAATGTTGAAACAGTAGATCCTGTCCGGTACCTCTTGGTATCAAGATATCTACGGTATTTCTTGATATCACCACTGACTCTAAATCACAGTGGGGACCTCATATTAATGGATTGGAGAATAGACTTAGCTCAGAGGCTTAGGCGGTACAAAAATCTAGATTACTAACTGACGTGGTAACGGCTCGCCTTGTTAACTGTAGCTACTTTCATAGTATTATGTCTTACGGCATTATACTTTAGGGTAATGCGGCCGCTATTAATTGTTTTTTGTTATGCAGAAGCTAATCTATAACGTAGGCTCTAAAGATTCGTTAAGGCAATTTTTTAAGGAAATTTATATATTGTATCGCAATACATCTATGAAAACGTGATGTATTTTAATAAATATGAATGCTGTCTGTACATGGATGGCATATAAAAGAGTATCATTATGTCCGTTTATTATGATATAATAAGTTTGTTTTGTTTTAACCGTTTCATTCATAAATTAAAAATGCTACATCAAGCAGACTGAATCAAGTATCTTTTTCTTTCTTTTTTTTTTTTTGAAAATGACTTACTGCTGTTGGCCGCAAATGGTCTTTACAGCGACACCGGGCGGACGGGGCCGATGGAGAAGAGTGTAAACTTCCGTTGTAGTGACGGTTGGCTACAGTGATGGGATCATCGGGATCTCGAAGGACGCTACGTGGGTGTGGATGGGGAGCGTATGTCGACACTTCGACTATGAGGGGATTGGCAGTCTGCGAGCTCGAAACTTCGAGATCTTTGTGTAGGTCCCCGTTACGAACGTACCTAGGACATCCGGATACCATTGTAAGGAATTTATTTTGGACTCTCTAAAGGAGATCTATCTTGGTGTGCGCGAGCACCACACAAGCGTATGACATTACGGGGCGGATGCAAATTTTGTATAACGTCAGCTTGTTACGAGGTGACATTTTACTCCCCTTGCAGATAAGGGGACAAAAACGAGAATCTAAGATGACGCCTAAATATTTAACCTGGCGTTCGCAAGGGATCGGTTTACTCTGCAAATAGATAGTAGAGACGGTCTCGTATCGTTTACGCGGAATGAGTACCGCTACGGTTTTTTCCGGGTTAACCTCAAACCGCCACTTGCTAAACCAAGAGCCTAGGGCCTCGGCAGTAAGTTGCGGTCTTTCGGCTCCAAGATCCAAGCGGAGTGGTTCGTGGCATATAACGCGGTGTCGTCGGCATACATTGCGAGCTCGACTTATGGTGTTCGCGGAATATCGCTAGTGTAAAGTGTGTATAGAAGGGGACAGAGAATGGAGACTTGCGGGACCCCGGCGCGGAACGGACAAGATGACGAAATCACGTATCAACATCGTTCTTTTAGATATATTCAAAAGAATCACAAATCCTTATAGATATTACGTTAGTGTATGTATGTATGTATGTATGTATGTATGTATGTATGTATGTATGTATGTATGTATGTATAGAAGCAGTTGAAGTGCGCTACATATAAATGAAATAAATTTATTTATTAAATGCATATGCAATTCTTTCATGGGACAGTGTACGCTTTTACAATAGGATCCCAGAAAACGTTGGAGAATGTTCTACATTATAATTTAAAATAATTACGGAAGTACATTTGTGTGTCAATTATAATTATCTAATTATTGATTTTATAAAATATGACAAAACCAGTTTATTTCAAAGGTATCGTTGTCACAAAATAATTAAAAATTACCAAATTGAAAAAAAAGGCCCGCTGAGTTTCTTGCGCCGCTTCTTATCCAGTCAGAGGCATTAACTTTAGATTCGGTGGTAAATTATTTGACGTTCAAAAAATTAAGCATGTATGCTTTAAGTAAAATGATTTAACTTTAACTTTACATTGCACTGATAAAAGTGTGGTGGAACGGAGTATTTTAACTCAAGAGTCACTCAGCTTACGCTGTTATTAGCTTATTTTGAAATTATTATCAATGGCGGCGGCAAGGCCCAGTTGAAACATACACTTGGATCACAAGTCTCCTAGATACTTCTATGAGCTCTCACTAATGCCATGGGCCCAACCCGGACGAATTCTTCTCTATCAACAAATTACCCTATTATGTTACGCCTGATAATTTTTGAGAGCAAATTTTTCTACATGCATAATTATAAACCATATTTTACATTAGTTTTCTCATTTATAATGATTTCTTATTTCGTACTTTTCCAAATTATTAAAATTATTTTGTTATTGATTTTAGTCTATTTACTCATGTAACTTAACGTCGAGCTGTTTAGTTTTGAATGCAGATTTAGTTAGTTTACGACAAAATAGATGGCGCTGCGACAAAAGTTACTAAAATTACAAAATACTGTTTTTTGTACAATTTATTTATTACGCTATAAATTTGTAAAATTGTTATTATTTATATTAATTTAATTAGAAATAAAAAAATATGCAATTATATTAATTATATATAATAATATAAAATTCAAAAATGTGTTCTAACCAATAGAAAGTAAGCTTTTTGTTTTATTTAATCTTTAGGCTATTTTACATTACATCAATGGTCTCTATGTGACTCATCTGTTATACACAATTCTTAATTATTCATATTTGACCACGAGGTCACGAATCACTAGTATTAGATCTGGCATGAAAATATATAATAAACGATATATACATTCCAGCGTAGATTCGAATCCTGGACTTTTCCAGATGGGGTTAGTGACGCCTCTGGTAGTCCAACGTAATACAAAAACAAAACAAACATAAACGAGTTAAATTTCTACTATATTAAACGTACGATCATACTATACTTTATAGATTATGGTCACTGGTGCAAGTTTAATATATTAATAAAACTGTGAGCATTCTGTAGATTTGCCGTTTTGGAAATGTTTGTTATTTAAGAACATATAATAAAATACTTTACGTTTCACTTGATATATTGGGGCATTATTCATTTGGGGCATTATTCATTTATTTGGGGCATTATTCTCCTCGGGGCGATCCCCGCACGAATTGTCGACTAAGCATTTACACTTTTCAGCGATACCTTCACACCACTCCACTACTCGACCACTTACGGTATAACCTCCTGATATTTAAATAAATCCAAACTTTATAATCGTTTACAATTAATTATTTACTATATAAATATAAAAAAAACAAAGTCTATAGCTTAAACTAATAGTTTTTTAATTAGCTTTAGCTAATAGCTTTTAGAATCACGATTCCATAATAAAATAAACAATTAATTATAAATTATTTTTTTTTGCTTTCACGCTGTATCCCGCACATAGCAGGGTAGGCAGAGGGAACCATTACCATAGACCAAATAACAACAGGCACAAATAATGATGCTGATATTTTCTCTATAAAATTAAGAGATCTTTAGATCTTTATAACTTGAACTAGTTTGTAAGGTGATATTACATATATTGTCATTTTTTTTGTCTTGTTTTGTACTGAATAGAATAAGTAGAATAAAATTCTATTTCTATTTTTATTATAGTCCTTAGTTTAGTTTACCATATATATATATATATATATATATATATATATATATATATATATATATATATATATATATATATATATATATATATATATATATATATATATATATATATATATATATATATATATATATATATATATATATATATATATATATATATATATATATATATATATATATATATATATATATATATATATATATATATATATAGATATATATATATATATATATATATATATATATATATATATATATATATATATATATATATATATATATATATATATATATATATATATATATATATATATATATATATATATATATATATATATATATATATATATATATATATATATATATATATATATATATATATATATATATATATATATATATATATATATATATATATATATATATATATATATATATATATAAAATTAAAGTGAATGCCTGGAAGGGTGCGCTTGAGAACGGTGGTCTTACACTGAATGTGTCAAAGACCGAGTACATGGCTTGCGGGAACCCAGACTCGAGCACCATCCACATCGGGCCTGAGCCAGCCGTTAAGTCGGAAAAGTTCAGGTACCTTGGATCCATTATGCACGAGTCCGGAGGCATCGACTACGATGTCCACGCCCGGGTTAGCGCTGCTTGGGCCAAATGGCGGGAGGTCACTGGTGTGGTCTGCGATCGCAGAATACCGCCCAAACTCAAGGGGCTGATATACAAGAGCATGATCCGACCAGGTCTTCTATACGGCAGCGAATGTTGGCCAGCATTATCTCGGCACACTCAGCAGCTTCACGTAACGGAGATGAAGATGCTGAGGTGGATATGTGGCGTTACTCGGGCTGACCGCATACGCAACACATTCATTCGAGGTAGTCTTGGGGTCCGTGACGTAGCGGATAAGCTCCAAGAGCGTCGTCTGAGATGGTATGGCCACGTTTTGCGCCGGCCTAAGAACTACGTCGGAAGAAAATGCCTTGATATGTCTGTCCCTGGAGTAAGACCCCCCGGACGTCCAAGGAAGCGATGGCTGGACGTCGTGACGCACGACATGAGAGCCAATGGACTAACCACTGAGGATGCTCAAGACCGTGCAAAGTGGAGTAGACTAAGTAGGAAAGCAGACCCTGGCAATAGGCCGGGATAATGCAAAGTGGAAGGAAGGATATATATATATATATATATATATATATATATATATATATATATATATATATATATATATATATATATATATATATATATATATATATATATATATATATATATATATATATATATATATAAATAATTTTTTTATGTATTCAATATAAGAGTATCTTGTTAGCGACCTATTTATTAAATATATAAATAATTAATAAACATTTATGGTACTGTGTCTTAGACACCGTGTCCATACTATATATATCCTTTTATCCTTTATTTTAATATACTTGACAAAGTCAACTAACTGTAAGGAAATTATATGATAAGAATACTGATATCCACTAAATTCCTCACAAAACATGCTGCCTATAATGCTAAAATATAAAACAAAACCTAGTGAGAATTAAGCTCGCAATCAACCCACGTGTCATAAAACAAACGACCAATACTCTAAAAGGCAACTATATCAACTACATACCTACATACCTCCATAACAGTATCTCTTCCATACATTCCTCATTTATAATGATGTCATTGATTGCTATCGAATTTGTATGAAACCAACTTATGTGACGGCTAAAAATGGCAACTAACTTATCACACTTATCACATATATACTTAACAACAATATATATATATATATATATATATATATATATATATATATATATATATATATATATATATATATATATATATATATATATATATAAAGATGAAGCTTCGTAAATAAACCTATTGTGACTTTTCAAGCATCGTGGTATAAGTGGAACTTGTATGTATACGAAGCTTGCGCGTTCGATTCTTACTCGTGAGATTAATTATATTACTATTACTATTTAAATTTCCCCAATCTGGTAACATAATACTACATTCAGTTTTGCCACTCGCAGAGTCTCAATAAGGCAGAGTATCATTAAGGGAAATTGGGTGGCAGTGTATTAACACTAGCTTGCTTCCGCCTATCTTTATATTATATACGGGGGAAAAAAATCTGGAGCAAATTACCCTGTTAGGTGCCACTTATTGGCACCAGGTTCTAACAATTTATACCACTACATGAGTAGTTTTTGTAATGGACTCACCTCTAGGATGTGTCATTGACAGATACATTTACAACGTTTTAATTAGAAACGTCATTCTAAATATTATATTTTAAAAAATAATTTATAAAAATAATTTTATTGTGGTATTGTAAGTATTTATTTATTGTGTATGATTGTTCAATTTGGCCATTGCTATAGTATATAGTAGATATTATTTTAGTTTCATAAGTCTAGTTAGTTTTAGTCTCACAAATGTATTTTTAACAAAACTTTCGCGATTCTTTTAAATTACAGTTAACTTTTAAATTACAGTTTAAGTTTAACCTACACAAAAAAAAATAGAGAAACATATTTAATTTTTTAAAATAGAGCTTGGTTACTGTTTCTCAAAAATAAGTATTATCTAAGCAAGCTAGTTCACATATACTATGTTCCCTGTCCTGTCTGATTGTTATATTATTGTTAGAAGTTTAAAATTAGTCTTAGATCCAAGTGTTGGAAGGTAGGCTTATAATCATGAAATATGTATATATTTTTCCCTACAAATGTATCCCGTTTATACTCAAAAATATTTACATTTACAGATAAAATAGAGGTCATATACTGACCAGTGTTATCGCACAAAACAAATTCTCAAACGGGAATACCGGATACTATTGTGAAACCCACAAACAATTAGCGTTCTCCCTCGCACATATGATTATTTCCATTTTTTTACGAAAACAGCCGATCGTTCGTCCCGCTCGCACGCATGGAGAGTTCAAGCTACAAACTATTCTCTTTTGATGCCAAGTTGGAGTCGGACCGAATTAGAAGCTGCATGTCTTTCGCGTTAAAACATAAATTGAAAATTAAAAAAAAATAAATAAGAACTACAGATTATTAAGTGAAAAATGACAATTTTCAAATGGAATGTATTATCGCGGGCTTTTATAGATGAAGTGTGTTAGATAATGTGTAATAGTGTTTAAATTTTAAAATTGTGCAGTGTTTTGTGCATTGGAATTTGAAAATGACTGCACGGAGTCATATTGTTGACGTGAGTATAAATATATAGGTTTGCAATTATAAATAATAATTGGTCATAGAACCACAAGTAAAAATGGCAGTACGTATAATTGTTTTTTCCTTCACTGATTCTAAGTAGGATGAGTAACATTTTATTTTGTAATAAATAAAAAGTTACCTTATAAATAGACGATTTAGAAAGTTAATAAAACACACGATTTTCTAAAGGAATACATTTATTTTTCTCTTCCTCAAATAAACGCGCCGTACTAGTTTTATATTTTGTATTTACACTATAAGTTCCTATGAATTTATTGTGTTGTTAAATGTTGTACCTATCTGTAAACAACTTGCAAAATATATACGACTTGGCTAAGAATGACTAATAAAGTGCCTATAATAATAGTATATGTTTTAAACCAACGATACCATAAGGTTTGTTTTAATTCATGCAATATCTATTGAGATTGTAAGTGAACTTAATAGTAATTGCCCAATTTCTATTTCGGTAAAATAAATCTAATCTAGTATTTTTGTTACTATTTAAAAATGTCATGACGTAAGTGGTATGAGATGTGTCACTAAACAATTGATACTTGTACCGCAAAATATTAAGAAATATATTAATTGAAAATGAGATCAAAATATTCTTTAATAATCAGTCTATATAGAAACAAAATAACAACGTAGGTACATAACATAAACTACTTTAACTATGCGTATAATTGACATAATGTGAAACAATCGGAACAGCGTTTTCGTCTTGAAATAAAAAAGAATACCACACGGGAGGATGAATGAGCTCCTCTTCCCCGCTCTGACGTCTCGAATCTCCAGTTCTCGATGCTGATATATAATTTATATTGCATATGGGGTATATATTTGAAAAAAAAAACAAAAAATGGCGACGAGGCGGTCGTTAGATTTCATTTTTGTCAAATATCAGAATAAAATTATTATTAAATATACTTAAATAGGTTACATTACGTAACGTACGTAGAATATTACGTAAAATTTATTTTTATTTTAAATTTTCTATAATTTTTTAATTGATGCGTGCAATTCTAAATATAGGTAATTAATTATCTTGACAGAAGTTTGTAGAACATTATAAATAAGTCTCTAGTGGTTAAATAATAACACATATTTTTTTATTTTTTTATCTGTAGGCATCTATCTTTCAAAGCCAAGATAATATTATAACATTAGGACAGAGCATGGCTTTGAACCTGCACCAACAGAGACCACTATTCACACGACCATGTGGTATAATTTAAATATTTCAAATGGCACAGCAACAATTATCAAATTGTATACAAATCCATACATTTTAATAATCTTTGACTTTGTACTATTATTAATAACAGGCTAGAGCGACACTGTTACGAGCTACAACACGTGTTATCTGTTACTTGCAGTGAAGCCGTAGTAGGTATGATTACTAAGAAACTAAGAAGAATATTCTTCTTCATTTTATATTCGTACTTATTTATTACCAATGAATATTATAAATTAAAAATAAACGTCCCTGTCTCTTGTAAGTTTCTATATATCTAGTTAGTTAAAAGTATGTTTTCACTATAGCAGAGATAAGCTAATAATATGCTTTATATCTTGTTTATATCATTATTTTCACACTGTATCCCGCACATTGCGAGGTAAGCAGGGGGAATCTAGTGTTCAGACACTCCGTTCCTCATTTACCGCCTTTCGAGGCAGCTGTGTGGTGCTACCCCTTGAGTGGTGAAACTCAAAACCGCGCTTTGAAAATAATTCATTCTCACCGAGTGGGAATCAAACCCATAACTATCGCGTTTACAGTCAAACGCTTTGGCCCTCCGCCACGACGGCCCCAACGAAGCATCTATTTAATTCGATTCAAATTAATTCCGATACGGGTCTCGGTGTCTAGTCAAAATTTAACGTTAAAAATGCCCACTAAATCACCAGATGGTGATTTTACCTTGCTTAGTGAAGATATTTTTTTTAACTTCTCGCTATATGTCGCACATGGCAGGGTAGGTAGAGGGAACCGTGACCTAGTGTTAAGACACTCCGTCTTCCAAAAATGTTTCTGAAAATACAAAAACAAAAGTATAATTATACATATAATATTAAATTCAAAACATAACCATTAGAAAATAAAATAAATATTGGGACAATCAATCTATTGGTAACAAAGTGGTAACAAACGCTGTACTAAGCGTACCACAATAATAATTATATATATATATATATATATATATATATATATATATATATATATATATATATATATATATATATATATATATATATATATATATATATATATATATATATATATATATATATATATCATACGAATCGTGATCACGCTCATAAATATAACGGCGCTTTTGTAATCACGAATGCATGCACTTTGAAAATAATCATTACAATCGACTGCAGTAGTTTTATTCGATTTAAAAAAAAAAAATACAGATTATACTCTGTTTTATTATGAACATTGTAGATGTTTTTTTTTTTTCCATTCAACCCCATAGACTGTTGCTGGGTAGAATGACTTTAAAATTATTCTATTTAATTACTGTGCACGTTGACATCATTGAATACGATTTGGATTTGTTTACTTCACTAGCATGTTGCTGTAGTTAGTACATCCGAGTACTTATAACACGATTGATTCATAGCATAACCTACATATATACACAGTTGTTTCTAATGTAATTTTAAACTTGATTTATTTTTGTAGCTTACAGAAAAGTTATATGGACTAGACTTAAAAGCTTTTAAATCTCACCATATTACTTCTCTCTTCATACTATTGACACAGACAGACATACAAATATACTGACATATAAAATTGACTGAATTTTTACGGTGGAAGTTAAAAATAATGTAAAGTAAATTTTTTTTTATTGTTTAACATAAAAACAACATAAGCATACATAAGTCGGAATGGTTATGCCAAGTTATAATTGTACGGTGGAATATTTTAAAGGAGAAGCTTGTAAGGAATTAAAGTAGATGTAAGTTGTTTTACTTAGCTTTACATCTATGGCAGAGAAGATACCATAGTGACACTTTTTCGTCTCTCTCACAATATAGAAACACTCAAGTATTTTGATTTTTTTTTCCATTTCCTAGGATTTTCCCTGAAAAATGAAGATTACGCATCATACAATCCAACGGCCTTAAGTTCCACCTTTTTTTGAATTTACGTAGAAATTGGAGGACGGAGAGTGTTGACACTAGGCTCCCTCTGATCCCCTGCTATGTGGAATAAAGAAAGAAAATAAAAACAGCTATACAATAAACGAATAATTTATTCATTTATTACTTATTGTTACCGATAATAATTATCATTCTAATGTAATATGAGACGGAATGACATTGTCATTTAGTTCTATTTATAGCCTAGGTTTTCAAACAGCTAGTACTAATTGCTTTATCAAGATATAAAATAGGTACTAATATATTATGTAAATATGCCATTGTTTACTAACACATCAATACTAAACGTATATCATCATATGGATAATGAGAGTTGTCGAATGATTCACAGTCAGACAAAAATTTGTATTTCTAATAAAAATTGATACTGGTAGATTTGAACCCGCTATTACCGTATTTGTAAGATGTAATATTAAGGCATTCTTACTTTTAATAATTAAAGAATGAAATTGGTATCAGAATTGAGGACAGGCTTAAGAGTATATTGTTAAATAAAAGTAATTGAATAGAAATTATTAAGGTGAAACATATATATAATGTAACTTTTCTAAGAGAATCTAAGAGGCAGATTTCTGATTCTTGACGCAGCCGTGGTGAAGCGGCTAAGCTTCTGTAAACGCGACGGTTACGGGATCGATGCTCACTCGGGGGAGTAAATTCTTCCGACCCTCGCTCTTTTAGGCAGATAAAGCACGGCTTAATTTCCTCCATTCAATATACAGTGTCTCGAAAATACGGCGGATGGTGCGGAGCAGAGTATCTTAGCCCAGGGTACCTTCTTCTCTGGTCTGGTGCACCTCAGTATCAGCTTGAACCATTTGATCGCATACAACGTAGATCCGTTGGAATCGTTTGTGACCCAATTATCTGTGAAAGGCTAGAAACTTTGGCGTTGCGTAGAGACGTTTCTTCGTTGTGTGTTCTCTACCGGTTATACCACGGGGAGTGTTCTGGGGAGCTGTTTGACCTGCCGCTGAAATTTCCAACCCGACGACACAAGTTGAAACATCATCCCCACAACTTGGACACTTGGCACTCCACTACAGTGCGGTTCCGTAAGAACTTTTCAATTGTGGAATAGCCTGCCGGCGGCTTGTCTTTTCCATAAAAGAAAAATGTGGGGCAGCGTGAGGTGAATAAAAAATTCTAAAAACTTTACTAATTTTTACTATAAATTTTATAATTGATAGCAAACGCAAAATCTTTCTTCTAGCTTTACGCGACCGTAATATATAGTAAACGTGTTTTATTTAATTAATGAAGTCATGTCTAACAATTAAATGGAGTCGTTAGGTGGCAGTCAGTCAGTGAGAGGTCTTGTTGCAATCGAATTATCTCATTGTGTTTGACCGAGCAAGCAATTCGTTTAGCTCGCCAGTCGCCGCTCATTGGTTAGGATAGCGCAACAGTGTTCGCGATTGTAAAGCTATATATATAGCTAATGTTTATAATTAACATGAAAATTATTTCACAATAATGCTTGAAATTAAGAGGAAATTGTATATGTACCTAGTGTTTAAAAAGCGCCATCTGTAGCGCCCTTCTGTCAAATAGTATTTTTTTATAACATTTTTGCTTATATTTGTTATATTAACAAACGTTGGTTAATGAGTTTCCGTTCCACTCTATTCTAAATAATCATCGTATCTCGTTAAGCGTGCGAATCAACGTCTTTAAATAATATTTATCTGATTTGTCGTTTATAGCACTTAATATATATATATATATATATATATATATATATATATATATATATATATATATATATATATATATATATATATATATATAAACTATGGATGGTCATTAATATCGCATAGTGTAATAATTGTAGACTGCGCGTCTTTTCTTTTCATACAGAATTCAATTCCTGGAATATCTTATTGTTATAATTTTGACATTTACAGGTGCATAATCGATTATTATCTGTGGCAGCTTCTGTGCCTTCGCCAATGGCATGGTGAGAACACGTGAAAATTTGTAGGCCTTAAGAAAAGTTTTATCAAAAATGTTGCAGGATTTATCGTCGTGGCGCAGTGGGATATCGTCTAACTGTTAACCCGATGCGTATGGGTTCGATCCATTCGAGGGAACATACAATATCAAAAATATTAGGTGAAAAGTGGAGAACGGAGTATTTTATCTCTAGGTTCTCTACCTACTCTGGCTATGAGGGGAAAGATGTGAACCTGTAAAAAATATACCTACTATAATTTGTTTTAACAAGTAGTTTCTATAAATTACTAGACCAAGTTAAAAAAAATGACAATTATGTATATCATTTTATAGCTGGCCGTCCAAAACCATCTTTAACACTTGCTAATTGCTGTTTTATTATGGGGACTGCATTACGTCGCGTTTATCTGATTTGCCGTTTGTAACACTTAATATTTGATATATTACATGTTAACGATGATTAATGATGCATAGATAAGAATAATGTATGCAAATTTTTTATATGCAGACCGCGTGTCTTTATAATACTTCCGAGTTTGGTTCATGTTCAAGTGAATATGACTATAGAGATATATGATATATGATAGACTATAAATACATGATATAATAGCTAAGGGTCTTGAGTATGTCATATGGCATAGTCTAAGAGCCGAGGTAAGGAGCCGCCAATATAGTACGTTACATTGAAACAGTTAACGTGATGCGATATAGCTTATAGCCTACCTCAATAAATGGGCTATTCAATACAAAAACCAATGCAATACGAATCATTATTCTGATTGAAACTAAACTCTTCCGCTTTATAATTTATATTTACTTGTATAGGCATTCGGTATAATAATATTATGTAATTTATACTGGACATGTACATACTGTTTATTCAAATTTATCTATAAATATTCATTGCTAAATTTAAACCAAAATGTTCTTTTTTTTTAATAAATCAATGTGTATGTTTACATTGATTGATTAGCCATATATATTTAAGATATATTTAACGTGTCAGTTTAAAATAGTAGGTATCTAATGTGTTTTAAACGATATAAAAAAATAAAAACCAGCGAGATTTGATACTGCGCCAAATATGCTGGTCACATTCGTACATAAATATTCTTGTGAGAGGTGTTACAACGGACTAACCTAGCATTGTTCTAATATACATATGTATGTATATATTTAAATTATTTAAATCTCCCAAATTCACAGCTCTTTTGATCGGTTTTACGGGGAATACCTCGTTTGTATTATTCATAGATTTAATTTTTTTTATTTTACGCTGGCGGATTTACCGTTTTGTGTTTTACTATGGTGTTACGTAACGCTGGGGAGAGGAGGGGGAGCGAGTGTGCAAAATGGTCCTGCTCATTAAGTGGGGGGTGGGGAGGATCAAAAATGTTCAAAAATTAATTCACGTAATAACTACTCAGTAAGAAATACTTTGTCGTCCATTTTCCTTACATTTTGAATGATCTTGCTTACTTCGCCATCTGTGACATCTCAAAGTGTTGCCGCAACGCATGTGTGGTCTTATCATGATTTTCAAATATGATTGAATCATTATTTTTACCCTCACAAGCCCGTCTGTTGTTTGTTTTTTTTTTGTTGTGATTTAGCTATATTACAACAACAACCGTAACAACACTGTCTATTCATCGTAGGTACGAGTATATCCATCAAATTTCATCTTTCCAACAAACACTTGTGCTCTTCTTTTGGTATTTTATATTTTCGGTCAGCGGCTAACTATAATTTCTGCCCATTTAAATAAAAATGAACGAATTTCAAACAAATTTGTTGTTTTTCTATAGGTAAGAGATTTTCTGTTACAACAGATATTTTTGTCTATGACTTGATAAGGTTTTTGGACTTAACATGCAAATCCCTCAATAACTCATTGACTCTCTTGTGTGAAAACGTAGAAAGTGATGATTTACTTCAAATATTTATTACTGTTTAAGAAACTAACATGCTAACATTAATTAAATTAATTTTAAGATGCCAATCTATGCCATTATCATTGAAGGATCAACTGCTACAAACTATAGACAGATAACGTTACGTTATATATATATATATATATATATATATATATATATATATATATATATATAATATATATATATATAATATAATAATCTATATATATATATTATATAATATATATCTATATATATATATATATATATATATATATGATGTCACACTGAAACCAATTATATACGCCAGCCAAAAATACCAAATTACCTAAAAGTATCCTAAACTTGTGACTTATAAAAATAAACTGTTAATAAATAAAAAGAGATTCTAATTCTTATAACTAAATTAATGATTTATAAACATACATTCATATTCATTTTGTATTATATTAATAGTACTTGTTTATATAATTTTAAATGAGTCACATTCTACCAGAACAGATGCGTCATTTCAAAATTGTAATATATATATATATATATATATATATATATATATATATATATATATATATATATATATATATATATATATATATATATATATATTAAATCTTATTTAAATTTGCTTTAAAATTGTTACAGTCGCCTCTTGGCTCCGTTCCACTGCTGCTTCGGTCACATATCATGTTTACAAAAAAAAAACCTGTTCGTTCGAATTATAGTAATATTATATACGAGTATTAAAGGCATTGGCTTTGCTGTAATTAATTTTTAGTATCTAATGTGTATTGACACTAGTGTGATGTATTATTGCCATGTGTGAATAAGCGCGATTACTTTAGATTAAAATACTATTTAGATAAAGATTTATGTATTCAATAGTTCAGTTCAGTTCAGTTCAGTATTCAATAATCTCTAGATCGATGTTAAACTTTAAACGGAGAGAAAAGTGCAGAAAGAATTGGTTACGACCTCTTTTCAATTTTATATATTCTTATTTTATTATTTTACAGATGATCATTTGTATGAATAATAATAATAATGGGGTAAATGTGTTCATCTATACTTTAAAAAAGGTAATTAAACACATTTAAAGTATTACAAGCCAATATTTCTTACGGAGACGGTACGAATCGTCTCGCATCGGGCTTGTTTGGGTCGTCAAGCCTGCTCAAGTATTGCCAAAAGCCTATACCATTATACAATATCGATTCAAATATACCAAATCGATTCAATTTAAACTTTACAGAAGTCCAAAAAATATATTTTGTCATTTTTAGTATTTGTGGATTATCAGAAAGAAACTTTATTTCTATCGATACTGCAGTGCTGTAGTCACCCTGGATGCAAAGACTGCAGATATAATGATAAAGACACTAAGACTTTGTCTATTTGGATCATTTGGATCATTACTAAAGTTTAGATAACTATTGAAGCATAAAATATATTATGTTACAATTAAAATATGAAGTAATATTTTAATTGTAACATAATATATTTTATGCCTCAATTATTTATGTTTGTAATAAATACAAAAAAAACGTCATAAAAAATTATAAATAAATAAATTAAAAAAAATATGTTTCATGTTTTGATCTTCTAAAGTATTTGAGGACTATCTGTTCCACAATCAGATGTTCAAGAATGATCCATTCCTCTTATCTACAGACAGATGTAGATAACACGTAATCTATTTATCATTCATCCTACTGTCTTACAGTACATAAGCGTATCATCACGTCTACACAATAGTCATTATTACGTGAAATATACTTATATGGTATCGTAAATGGTATTTAAGGCGTATTGGGACAACGTTTGACTGTTTATTATTATTTTATTATTATATTACTAGGTTTTATTTATTTGTTTCACTCTTCATCCCTAGCGGGTTAGCCAGAGAGCGCCAAACGTACACATAAAACGTATACATGCCCTCCGGAGAGTCCTCTCGCTTTACTTGACCTTCCTTCATAATCATCAATACCGTGTTTTGGACGTTCATCCTCTGAATGGAAGCTTATTAAGCGAATTTCATTTACCCATATATATATATATATTATATATATATATATAGTATATATATATATATAAGTATATAGTATATATATTATATATATATATATATATATATATATATATATATATATGTATATATATATATGTATATGTATATGTATATGTATATATATATATATATTATTATATATATAGTATAGTATAGGTATATCTATATATATATTATATATATATATATATATATATATATATATATATATTATATTATAATTATATATATATATATATATTATATATATATATATATGTGTGTGTACCTATTAAGTTCCGATACTTAATATGCAATGTATCGAATACGGCATTTGCATTTGCATTACGGCAGTTGCATTACGAGCCACCATTGGCTCAGTTGAATCGTGTAACTGCTAGTTAACTAGATAACTGCTGGTTAATATAAAGTTATCAAACAGTTACTAAAATGAATAAACATATAATTACAATGCAACAAACGCATTTCATACGCTCTTAATTTGCATAATAGCAGCGGAATGCATCGGCACAGGAACTATTAACCACTCTATTTTACATATCAAAATATTATTATTATTAATATTTAATATTAATCAATAATTGAAGTAATAATAGGTTTTATTAATTTAATATATTAATTAAAAGGACCCCATAATGTTATACGACGTACCCGAGGTACCTGATCGCCCCGCAGATGCAGTGAGCTACATCGAAACGATTAACCTTATGTAATATAGCTAGCGGATTTCCTCTATAAATTAACTATTCATACACAAATAGAAATTTACTATTTGAACAACTATATTATTTTAAAGTTAATTATTGACAGTGGCGAAGAGTGTAATTTTATACAGGTAAGTCAAATACAATTGACTTATAGTGGGATCATTTTGAATTTTGTGTGTGTGTATCAATGTGTTTAAAAAGGGACCCCTTTAAACCTACACTTCGGTTGGAAGTCCCAAGCGCTGCTCTGAGCTCCTACTATGCGATGGACTCAGAACATTCATGGTAAATCCATGGAGTACTAAGTAGTATTTTCTGTAAAATCTTTTTGTACCTGTATTTAATATGGATTGTAATTAATATCGACATATTTGTCTTTACTATTTGCATGCATTTGCATTAGATTAAAGTGTCGAATGTTAGGTTTTCTTAGAGAAAAAGGTCATCAAACTTCATTTTAAATTAAAAAAAAATAATTTATCAAATCGGCAATTCAATTGTTGTCAACCCAATATAATATACCTTTCAAATTATACAAGTTCTAAGAGATTATATGCACGATGCAATAATTTTTTGTCTTTGGACTTAATCTATAAAAATAAAAAAAATATTCAAGGGACAATACGATGTGTTTATTTATATATAAGAAGTTTCTGTAGTTTTTTAGCTTCACGCTTGATCCTGTGATAATGTAGTGTTGAGATACTCCGTTTTCAAACTTCTTAAATTAATAATCTACTCACCCTAATATAATCGGACGCTATCCTTCTGCGCTAATATAGTCTCCTGTTAATGTTAATATAACTGTGAATATTTAACTAGAAAGAGGGCTAACGTTACTTAAAACGCACATGCGCACACGCGCGCACGCGCACACACGCGCGCACACGCACACACACGCACACACACGCACACACACGCACACACGCGCACACACGCACACACACACACACAAACACGCGCGCGCGCACACACGCGCACCCACGCGCACACGCGCACAAACACACACACACACACACACACACAGAGAGAGAGAGAGAGAGAGGTTGGAATGTCTAACACTAGGTCCCTGTCTATCCTCATATATGCGAAATCATATGGCATGAAGCAATTTTTTTTTTAATATTAAGAATACACTTTTTACAAGGGATCAATGTGTGTTTGTGTATCACTTCTTCTTCTTCTTCTTCCTGGCATTAGTCCCGGCTTTTTTTTTGCCAGGGTCTGCCTTCCGACTAAGACCAATCGGTCCATATGAGTGGCGAAGTGGTTTTTTGTGGAGCGATTGCCATCTGACCTCCAAACCCATTACTGGGAGAAACCAGGAAAGGAAAGGGAATAAGAGGCAGAAAGACTTGGAATATAGGGGAGGGACACCACTTACATGGATTGGATCGGGTTATGAAAGTGGTGGCTCGAGGTCCCGGGGTCGCGTACCCGTATGCCGAAAACCAAATATCGGACAGATAATTGGCTAGACACCCTCTGTATTTAGTATTTGTACACATGGTTTGCTTCACATCCACGCTTTCCTTAAACTATATTTCAATCAAATTTCACCAATTTACAATCTGCATGTACTTAAACCGGACTGTAATATTTATTATATTACAAATATATATTGCCTTATTATTATAAAATGACAAATATACACATTTAATTTATTTTCCTTAACTATATTAATATATACTACTTCTCGAAACTTCCTGGCCTAAGGTTTCACTTGGTTTTGCATTCGATGCACACGACGAACAATGCATTTATACGTGCAACGAGTATTTGATATGTAATTTGTCCAACAGTTTCCACTTTAACCGCTTTTGTGGTCGTGTATTATCTATAGAATGCGGCTTTGTTTACGCGGAATATGTAATGTAAAATATCGTTATATCCCATTCCTGTAGGAATTTCGAGTTAGAATGTACATTGGTGGTACGATACCCAAAGCACACAGCCTTATTTAAGGTTTATTCGCTCAAAAGTATCGCCTGTGCGCGTCTGTCAGTCAGTTAGTCAGTAATGAAACAATTTTATATCTTCATATTGATTATAGTATATATATATATATATATATATATATATATATATATATATATATATATATATATATATATATATATATATATATATATATATATATATATATATATATATATATATATATATATATATATAAATTGTTAAAGTGACATCTCGTTAAAAAGTAATAAAATGCTTGTTAGAAAACTAAACAGCTAACAGTACAAGGACATAGCGATGCCAAAGCGTAATATCCAGAACTGAATTATCTACTTATACAAGAAACTCAGTGCTTGCATTCCACCTGAAGCGACGTAGCTCAATGAGTTAAAAAATATAAATAAAAAGTCAAGGGTTCATAACGATTTTAGGTCGTTGACCTCAAAAACTTGATACGTAGGTACGTCTTGCATTACGATCAAGTGAGATGCAAAAATAAATTATTCACAACCGCACGCCCTTGACTTCGTTTGTGTATTGTTAGAAATAACTTCAGTACTGTGAATCTGCATACTTTTTTATATTGTGACTGTGTCATTTTTGTACTATATTATTCGTCTATTATTCTATAGTTATAATTTCATAGTAATATATGATATTAAGAACAGTTTTCTTGAAAACGTTCATCTTAGGAATTAATTGTTTAAATTAAAACAAAGTGTAATTGTATTAGATATACCGATAGGAACGAAGGGCTTATGAAAAATGTTGAAAATCTTCTAGATTTCATTTTCAGAAGGTAAAAAAATTATTTTTGGCTCAAGGTATACGTATGTGTAAAAAAAAATCCACTAGAGCTTTCAGATGTCCCAATTGAACAATTTAAAGTAAAAGCTAAAAATGTATTATTAGGTAAAGCATATTATTCTATCCAAGGAATATTATAATGTTATTATTGTGTTATTGAATGATCTTTCAGGAAGCTTGTGATTATTATAAATTTTTGTTAAATGATATGAGATAGAGCAATTATTGAATTTCTCGCTGGCTCTTCTCAGTAGAAATTGCCTTCCGAGCTCCCAGTTGGACGGAAACTACTGACACTTCAATGTAAATTGACGATTCAAAAGTGCTTGTAATGACCTAATTGAATAAAGAATATAATAAATTGAAAAAAATTATGTTCTTTGACCAAGCGGGCAAAGCCGCAGGTAGAGCTAGTAGTTCATAAAGCAGGGTATAGCTTATTAAGAACTTGGAAATTATTGTCGTAAGTGTTATGATAAAAAAAATCCTTGTCAACTATCTCCGCTCTCCACTTTCCGCATGTATTGAGACACACAAATATCTTACGAGATTAATTTACGAATATTGTTATTTTTTATAGGTATATGTTATAGCCAAAAATTGATCCAGGTGTAAGAAAAATAGTCGACTCTTTTTCGAAGCGTATATATATATATATATATATATATATATATATATATATATATATATATATATATATATATATATATATATGTAAGTAACGTTGTATAAAGCATGTATGTTAATTCATGTACATTTATAAAATTGTTATTCCAAAGTCGATTCCACTTGCAGTGGAAGAATTCTTAAGATTAAAAGTAGATATTTTCACATTATATATATATATATATATATATATATATATATATATATATATATATATATATATATATATATATATATATATATATATATATATATATATATATATATATATATATATATATATATATATATATATATATATATATATATATATACAT
This sequence comes from Dione juno, assembly GCA_037127375.1. Classification (NCBI taxonomy): domain Eukaryota; kingdom Metazoa; phylum Arthropoda; class Insecta; order Lepidoptera; family Nymphalidae; genus Dione; species Dione juno. Next base: position 663,344 of record JAXRJS010000054.1, read on the forward strand.
AGCATATCTTATACGTATATGCTATGTCCTCGTCAGTACAGACCGTAAAATTAACTTTTGTCTTTGGGTGGTTATGTTTTTATACATTATAATTTTACAGTTTTACGTTATATCTGTATGGCAGAGAGAAAAGAGAGAAGGCCGTTTTCCATTTTCGATGTAATATACTAACTAGGTAGCTTCTTTGAGTAAGAACCAAGACGCTAGACTAAAATAGACTGCGATTTTATAATATATAAATAATAATATAATTACTATAATATTAATATAATTACTACATACTATATACTTATATACATACTTACAACTACAATACATCATAAACCGTCGTTGCGCAGAGGCACAGCGTCTGCCTGTAATCGCGACGGCTTGCGAGTTCCATTCCCACTCGGGGAAAATTAAATATTTTAATTTTCTTCACTCTGGCAACAAGGCAAAACACCGGCGTTGATTTCCGCCACGCAACACGCAATGCTTCGAAAGTAGGAAAGCACTTCCCTCTGCCTACCCTGCTAACTGCGGGATACAGCGTGAAGCTAATATATTTATATTTTATTTATATGTTTGTATTAATATACTATACAATATAATTTATTGTAATGTGTAACTATTTGCATTTTTTATACGAAATAAGAATATATTGCATTGTAGTTTCTTATTCCCGCATAAGACGCTCTCCCATGTAAGACACGTTTCTGGCCGGGTCCCTGAGAAATCGGATTTTACTGTTTGTGATTATCAGATAGCTGATTATAAGAAGGTATGGGTTCCACCTATCACATTATGTCTTATAAATAGGCAGAACCTACTTTTGTACTAGATTAACTTGAAAAAGTCGTGTAACACCGAATAACACAACTAGTATTATGATATACTTACAGAATGAAGATTAACTACTGTTTTACATATAAAGGCTCATAAACTTTTGTGTCGATTATGATTATCTTTTATATATATATGTGTATATATATATATATATATATATATATATATATATATATATATATATATATATATATATATATATATATATATATATATATATATATATATATATATATATATATATATATATTATGTGTAATAGCAATAAGGCTAAAAGGTCGCTATACGTTTTATTTATGTATTTATGCCAATTAATTAAATATTTGTTATGCAAGCTGGATTTCATTTTCAATTGTATACCTATAGGTATTTATTTGTCTTCAATTGATTTGAGAGGTTTCCCCATTATAACTAAGGAATATTTGGTAAGTTTTAATGCCACTTCAAGAATCATCGATTTGTAGCAATTTCTTAAAAATCTTCTGCCTGACATTAGCTCCGACATTTTGCCAGGGTCTGCCTTCCAACGTAGCCTACTCCACTTTGCTCAGTCTTTAACATCAGTCCTAAGACAGTCCATTAGGTCTCATAGCCGGTGTCACGACGTCTAACTATATGGACAGATATATCAAGACATTTTCATCCGTAGTTACATAGTTTCTAGGCCAGCGCGCAACGTGGATTATACGTTATGCGTGCTGTCAGACCATAATTTTCACACACCAATCTTAAGTATTATTATTTCTTTAGGTTGGCATCAAACTCATGACTAGCCAAAATTGTAGATCGATTGTGTCCAGTAGGCAATAAGTAATAAATAAAATAAATAAATTACACCATACTGTTGCTAACTAGCCATCGGGTATCGCAATTACGTTTTTTTTTTTATTATTGAAAGCATTTCTTGTCTATAGTAGAGGTATAATTACAAGTAAACCTATTATTTATATACAAGGAAAGCTATTTTTAATCAATAACTTAAAACATGCGATGTTTTTGTTATAATTGTGTATAGCTACTTTTATAGATAAGGTACTGTTCGTTAATTACATATCTATGAGGATTATATATACTTTCAAGTAGGTTAACAGAAGCGTTTGATTTGAGAGATCCTAGAGATCTGTCACTCTTTTATCCACTTACAAAGTGTAGACAGAGAGAACCTTATGTCAAGACACTCCGTTATCTGGTCACTTCAAAGCCGCACTTACAAAGCGGTGAAATAAACATTGTCACGCTACGCCAAGATGTCCGCATATACCTACATATAACATCTAATAATAGATATGATAATATTTAAGAACCATTTCTAATAATATGCCCATGGCAAAGTGTTGGCAACAATCATCAGACATTGCCATCAATTATATTAAATTGACATCCCGCAGGGAGATTATGTCGTTGGTAGTTTATCTATAGAGCCAATGGTTTGCTGGCTCAGTCGAAGTCTATATGACTAGACACAACGGTTCTCAATTTAACTCCACTTAGGGTTAGTAGTTGTTTAAAGACTAAGTGGTAAAATATGTGGTATTTTTTATAATTTGAAATGTATTATATTTTTGTTTTTCTAATAGGCGCTCATTCTATTTCTATTTCCTTAAAATGACCACTTGATAATGCTTTATATGCAAAGCGCAAAGTGTGTACTTGAGTACAAGTTCCATACTGCAGGGTATCGATAACATGTAGTCAGTGACCGGTAAGAACCAACACCCTCGTCCCTACTCTATTGAAGTGACAAGGAAGCTATTTAAGTGTTTTTACTATTAAATTCTATCTTTACAATACCCATTGGTCATAAATACTTTTAATTTTTAGAAATTTTTAACTAGTATTTGGTTCCCAGATATGGCCGCTTGTACTATATTAATGTAATATGCATGCATATTATTCACAGGAATTTTTCTTTTGAAGCACTCTGTATTTTTTTTATATTTTTTATTTATTCTTACTTTATTGCCCACACATAAAAAAAAACACACACACACACACACAAAACGTAAGAATAAAACAGATAGATATAAAATGTATATGCAAAGGCGATCTTATTGCTTCAAGCAATCTCTTACAGACAACCTTTGGAAAATGCAGGACTAGGGTAGGCGAATAAGGCACGGTAATCTGTATATTAGTGACAATCGTTATTCAACCAAAATCAGTGGCTTTGTTTAAGTAAAGATTAAAATACCCTCAAACGGGAATAAAATTTCAAACATGCGTTAATTGGCTGCGATACAATACAACATCATTATATATTAATTGAATGCAAGCGGGAATTTATATTTTCTAGACCCACATTGTTTATGCTACAGCCTTATCAGTAACACTTGATAGCTGCTGTTTGCTCGTTCGTGATAACAGAGATGATTGCGTTGGTTTACTTTAAATATTAATTACAGATGTAACAGTTGTGTATAAATCTGCCTTTAAATAATATAAAAATGGTAAGTTTAGTATAGATATGCTTATAATTTATTTGAGAGATGTTTTGTTAATAATTTATTAATTAATTCTACTTTAAGTTATTTATTAACTGAAACTTTAAGATATTTAATAACTGGTAATATATTTATTGTTTTGTCTGGTCCTAGTATTGGTAACGGCTGGACCATATATCAAATCAGTTTTATTTTAAATATTTTTTATTTGAATTACGTTTTTTAATTAATTAATTACTCAATTTTTATTTAATTAAATCGTGTTTTAAAAAAGACATTTTAAAACATTATTTTATAACTTCAACAAACCCACTGTTATTACACAACTATTATAAGAAATATATATATATATACTAAATATAGCATCGATAAACAAATTGGGTCGCAGATGGTAACATAGTGGTATACCACAGGTTTTTCCCTTACTTATACGACCTCTTTGGGACACGATTATTATAAAAACAACAACATTGCGTAATAGCACTTTATGTATTTCTATGACTAAAATGGTAGTGTAGTCATAAAGATCGATCCAGTCATATGGCTCTAGTGGGCGTCACTATGCATATATAGAGCAAACTATTCAGTACTTTTTTATAAGCTGTGTGTTTTATTCTATAGCTTTTTTCTCCTAATGCGATTTTAGAGAGAGAAAAAAGAAACTTGTCTTCAAATTACTCTGCCAGAGTTCATTCTGGTACAAAAGCCGAAAGACCGACAGCCAGTTGAAATCGAATCTTTTCAAATTTGTTCTTGTTTGTTGTTGTTGTATTTGTTGTATTTGTATTTGTTGTTGTGGAAATTACATTTACCATATTTTAGTATTTGTATTATGAATATCATAAGTAAATATTTATATACTTCGTTTTGAAATACCAATTAAATCCCTGTAGACTTTGAAATTGCTACATTGCAGAATGCAAAACGCAGAAACTGTCTATATTGTGTATAGTAAGTAGGTGGGTAGGGGGTTTTTATAGAAACAACATATATTATTATTTGATTTATTTCAATCTCGTTGAAACTAAATATCGTTTTTAGGGTTCCGTACCTAAAAAATAAACGGAACCCTTATAGGATCACTTTGTTGTCCGTGTGCCTGTACGTCTGTCAAGACCATTTTCTCCAAATCACGTGGAAGAAACTGAAATTAATATTAAATATGCAGGTCAATGACCACTAGACGCACAGAAGTATTCAAACTTCTAAGTCAACGCAATCTAAAGGTATGAGCATCAAAACCTACAGGGATCAAAATAACCATCCCGTTGACCTAGGGTTATGAAATTAGGTAATAAGTTAGACCCTATAGTGCAAACAAAGGAAAAAAATCCGATAATTGGAAATGTATAGATATATCCTGGAGAAAACCATTACAAACTTATACTGTAGTTCATTTCATACAAAATGGGTGCCAACGATCGCAAATTTAAGTTTGTTGAGTCTTATTAGTTCTACTTCATTGACCTAGACTTTACTTCATTGACACGTTTAACACAGAAAGAAACCATTACAAACTTATGTTTGTAATTAATATGTAACAAAATGAGTGGATAGGTTGTATCCAAGTTACCTAAGTTTGTAAATTTTATAAGTAACATTTTCCTAAGCCGAATACCTACAGTCATGAAATAGGTCCGGAACCCTCGTTGCGCGATTACTCCTCATACTTGACCGATATTTTTTTATTAATTTCCTTGCGTGCACGTTTTAAACACATATGAAGTTAAAGTTAATAAAGTTGAAGAAAAATCTGGTTATTCTTAGATGCACACAGATCGGCTTATATTAGATTGAGATACCGGCTTAGATTAAGAAACTGGATTTGATGCTGGCTTTTAGACTTAATTTTTGCATCATCATCGTCGCCACCACTCTGAGGAATTCACTAAAAATATTTTCATATATTTGTATACATTATACCGCACAACACAACTTGTCTTCCATTTGGCGTAAAGTAAGACGAAGTGGTCTATCACTAATTACTCTCTGCAAAGCGAAGAAAACTTTTTTTTATACGGTTATATATTTTTAAGCACCAGAATAGGCAGAGGGTAATGTTAAAACACTCCATTTCCCGCTTCCGTCCAATAATCGTGACATTGCATGTTGAGGGCCTAGAGCTCAACGTCACGCTTTGTCTTGTTGCCAAAGCGAGGTACTATTTACATTCTTTACTAATGGAAAGTACCTCTTTCCACTGAGTGAGAGTTGAACTCACAATCGACTCGTTCCCAGTCAGATTATTTATCTTATAAGTATGATAACACCTAATAATATTTACTGCATAGCAAGAACAAGGAGAAGCTAGTGTACGCTCGATTTTGCGCTCTCTGAACTACGCTTGAAACTCTGCTTCGCACTTTGCCATGCTAGATCATGGATATATAAATAATTCAAATATAATAACTTTAAATAAATATAATAAATTTATAATAATGTATATTAATGCCTCTAGCTGCATCAAGATACGTATGACATGTGATCTTTGACATTCATTGAGATAAAACCGAAGGAAAATTACTAAATTATAATTTTATACTTGTATAATGTTTATGTACGTACGTACGTGTTTTCTAACGATACTTACTTTACACTAGTTGCATCAATTTTATTACAATACCTTGTCATGCGTGGTAAAATAGAAATAAAAACCGGTCAATCATGAGACGGCAACCAATGGTTCCGTACCAATTTCTTGATTGTAGGTCAACTGGAAGTACTTGCAAGACAACTTATGAAAGTTGACAAACTAAACTTTGCGGACGAATGCACTCGTTTTGCATAAAAATAACTATACATATAGATTTGCACTGTTTACTGGACTGACTTTGTGGGGTTCTTCGCTTTTTTCATGGATTCTATAATTGTGTCAAGTTAGGTAAGTCTCCCAACGTGACATTGGCAAAGTGAATTGTGAGCATCTGGCAAACGCCGTAACTTAAGAATAGAACAGAACAGATGTGTATTGTTGTTTTTTTTAAATAAACAATATATATTTTTTTTGTAATTTATGAATCCATATCAAGTACTTTATCTTGCAGGTATTGTTTTTCTTGCAGATTTTTTTTTTCAACTTAGTCCTTAGAAAAAGGGATTTGACAGACGAACAGATATACTATGAATGTGCAGTCGTTAACAATTTCAATCAACTTCGAATATGTAGTTGCGGCAATTATATTAATGATAGTTTTTTCGAAAGATGCTGGTTTATACTTTCAAAATCAAAATATTTTAATCACTTTCGAATCACCGTATGAACATGTTGCTGTCTTCGGCTCTAAATATATATATATATATATATATATATATATATATATATATATATATATATATATATATATATATATATAATATATAATATATATATATATATATAATTAATATATATATATAATTATATACATAAATTATTTTACAATAATAAAAATCATGTTCTTGATCGTATTTGGAGTCGCAAGTAATAATATTTCTTAGAAACAAACAAACATGTAGTTTCGGTCATTATATATGTATGTACAGTGGCGTCTAAGGACATATCGGGGCCCCTTGAGAATACGCAAATTTGGGGACACATTTATGCGGTGTCCAAGAGGCGTAGATTTGAGTGCCCTTTAAATTTGTATACGTTTCTTAATATTTCTTTCTCCTTAGTTTGTGAATAACATTTTAAAAGATCTTTAAATGAAATAATAATAATAATAATTTTGTTAATATATTAGAAAAAAAAAAAAACATTGTATAATACAAACATACCTTCATATTGAACTTATATTGTACAAAAAAAAAGAAAATTTCATACACAACCGTGTCAATATTTAACAAGCGGTAAGTCGTGAGCCGTAAAGGGCGTAGTCAAATCGCCGCACCTTAGACCGTGACAGAGTAGACGATAAATCTACACTTTTTATAGATTCTAAATGTTACACAGAGTGTTCCTTTTTGGCAATAAAATTGTGTATATATAACTAGGTAGTAGGTACGTAGGTACTTTGATTATATGTATATATAGTATGGTTTATGAATATAGTATACATAGTTTTGTCCCCCATATAGGAGTATAGATAGCTAACTAAAGCTGTGAAATAAAAATTTCTCTGAGTGGGAATTGAACCCATTACAGTCGCCTTTATAGTCAGACGCTGTACTGCTGCGCCTTTATATGTGATTTTTTTTATTATTATTGTTTAAGAAAAAAAATAACCTTTTACTTATTTGTCGGTTCTAGAATCTTTACAAAACTCAACGTATAACTGAAGTATTGTTTGATAATAAAATTATATTTTATATTACAGTATATTTATTTGAATAGTGGAGAGCGGAGTGTCTGTGTGCCTAACGTGCTGCTGGATGATACGTGGAGCTAAAAAAAAACCAAATATAGTCCACATCCCAATTACAATGATCAATTATAACTATAATTACTACTATGACCGGAGGCAAGTCATTTAAAAGTAAATCCTGCGGAACTGTTGTAAATTGTATTATTGATGTATTGTATATATAAGTGGGTATACTAGAGACCCGTTCGCGGTTTCGCCTGATCGATTGATGTTTTCGGATTTGCTTTTATATAATATCCGAACCACTTTGTCTATAATATATGCCAGGTACGCGCTCGTGTTAAACTGTTTTTTTTTGCTGATGATACTGTAGGAATTCCGGAGTAAAAAGTGGCCTATATGTTACTCTCTTCTCTAACTCTACAACTTCTTCTATCTATATATATATATATATATATATATATATATATATATATATATATATATATATATATATATTATATATACTATATATATATATATATATAGATATATAGTTATTTATATATATATATATATATATATATATATATATATATATATATATATATATATATATATATATATATATATATATATATACTTGATAGTTCATTATCAATCAATGGAAGTTTTATATTTAAAAATATCTCTACATGTTTATTTAAAAAATCAATTCATTTGTATAAATAACACATTTCCCACTTAAGTTAAGGTCAAACGGATTAATGTAAAATATTCCGAGATGACATTTGCTTAATATGATCCTGTTAAGATAAATAATATATTTTAAATCCATAAATTAAGAAGTTTTTATATTGAAAATTAAATCATACAGCAAATTGAATTGCTCATGAATAAGACAACTGGAATATAGTGATTTTCTTTATATTGCCTTTATTATTATTTTTTTTATATTGCCTTCTTACACATTACGTGTTAGGTTGCAGAACCTAATCTTGAAGTATACCTTGATCAGAGAGTTGATCAGAGTTTTTACCTATGGCTTTGGTGCATGGCGAGATAAAAATAACGAAGAGTTGTGTATGAAACATGATAGATTCTAAGTGCTGGAGGTAAATCTGACCACAGGCATTGGGTTATATCGAAACGATTAATATGATGTAATATAGTATACAGCCTTGCTCGATAAATGGAGTATAATATATATATATATATATTCAATTCCCGATAGCTCGTTCAGTTCACTTCAGTTTTATATTTTAGTATAGTATAGAAGTATATATTAATTTACTAAAGAAAAATTTGACTGGAACTCATGACATCCTAGAAAATAATGTAAATATATATATATATATATATATATATATATATATATATATATATATATATATGAAGATTAATATGATGTAATATAGTATACAGCCTTGCTCGATAAATGGAGTATAATATGTATATAATATATTCAATTCCCGATAGCTCGTTCAGTTCACTTCAGTTTTATATTTTAGTATAGTATAGAAGTATATATTAATTTACTAAAGAAAAATTTGACTGGAACTCATGACATCCTAGAAAATAATGTAAATATATATATATATATATATATATATATATATATATATATATATATATATATATATATATATATATATATATATATATATATATATATATATATATATTATTTCTTAAAAAGGTTTCATTAAGCTACATACATACATCATAAAATTCCCATATTTTGCACATTAGAAATTTTGCTATCAACATCCATCAAAATACACTAACATGGTATTTAGAGCTTATCAATGAAATATAGCGATTCGGGAATGATACGACTGATAAGGATATCAGAAAAGCTTGATGTTATCAGACAGGTTGAGCCTAACAAGATTTGTATATGTGCTATCTAGTATATTATATATGTCGCTTATACTATATATAACAGTATAATAAAAATAATAGCGTTATTTATGTATATAGCAGTATTTCAATGAATATATAGGTATTTAATCAACTTTCAATTTAATGCGGAGCTCCTGTAAACCGATCTTCCATCGAAGCGTTGTTTTACTCGTAGTACCTACACTAGCGTTGCGGATTCTATGTAGATGGGGAGGGATTCCAGTGGGATTTAGTGTCGTGTCAGTTTTTCTGATGAGTCGCACAGATAGGTTTTAGCCGAACGGGATTATCTAACAAAGTTTTAACGAATGTTTTTAACAGGAAAAAAAAATATCAGAAATGGGTTCACAAGTTAAGTTAAGAAATGGAGAGCAGCCAATCAAAGAATGTGTTCGTAAATTTAGAGAATGGCTTAAAATGACTCGTTTAATGCAGTCTAAACCGCTTAATGGATGCAAGTAGCTTCCTAATTATTTGTACAAATTCGCAATACGTGTTCGCGATATATATATATATATATATATATATATATATATCGCGATATATATATATATATATATATATATATATATATATTATATATATATATATATATATATATATATATATATTATATATATATATATATATATAATATATATATATATATATATATATATATATATATATATATATATATATAATATATAGAAAAATAAATTCAATCAGAATAATATAAAAAATGTTAGTTTGTGTAAATGTTAGTAGTGAATATATATACATATATATATATAATATATATATCTATATATATATATATATATATATATATATATATATTATATATATATATATATATATATATATATATATATGTATATATATTCACTACTAACATTTACACAAACTAACATTTTTTATATTATTCTGATTGAATTTATTTTTCTCAAGTTTGTTTCAACACCGGCTTACTTTTACATAAATTATTTGGAGATACTGATATCTTACTTATACATCTTCTTCTTCCTGGCATTAGTCCCGGCTTTTTGCCAGGGTCTGCCTTCCGACTAAGACCAATCGGTCCATATGAGTGGCGAAGTGGTTTTTTGTGGAGCGATTGCCATCTGACCTCCAAACCCATTACTGGGAGAAACCAGGAAAGGAAAGGGAATAAGAGGCAGAAAGACTTGGAATATAGGGGAGGGACACCACTTACATGGATTGGATCGGGTTATGAAAGTGGTGGCTCGAGGTCCCGGGGTCGCGTACCCGTATGCCGGAAACCAAATATCGGACAGATAATTGGCTGGACACCCTCTGAGATTTGGACACCCTCTGTGATAGATATCTTACTTATACATCTATACTAATATTATATAGCTGATTGAAGAATTATTTTTATTATAAAGGATAGTTAATTTTCTGTGGCAGGCTATAGACTGTATTACGTCACGTTAAATCACGTCAGAACCTGGAGCCAGAGTTGTCAATTGCACTTAAAATATGTCACATGTCATACAGAATTCTTAACTCCATTTGACAACGAGGGTAAAGTCAAAGGTAATAATTAGTTAAAAATATGAAATTTAAACATTTTCATTTTATACCTCTTTCGTAGTCTTTCAAGATATTCACCTATATGCTGTCGAGAGGATGTTGTATATTGGATAATTGAGCACTGTCGGTCTTGTCAAGACGTCTCCAAGGACTTTTGTCTGTAATAGTAATGTGATGAGAATGTTTAAACAGATATAACATTGCTAGTATTATTTATAAAGTTCTATTAATAGATTTAATATTATAATAAGTTTAACGGCTGACGTCACTCTATGTTAAGAACCATTGATTTCAACATTTCATTAGTTCCAACGGTATGGGCATCTTATATTATAATGCTAGTTAAATCAACTTCCTACGATTCTATTTGAGTATTTGAACGAGCGCCCAGATACGACATAGACGATATATTTTTAGTTTTTTTAATCTATTTTTGTAATTATAAACAACTATTGTGAGCTACTTTCACTTTGACACAATGAGACGCGGAGACAACAGCTTCAGAGACTTGGGGATCATTCATTCACACACCAAAACTCTAAACTGTCGTTAACCTTGCCACTGTCTGGAGCCGTTGGTGACAGTCAGTCTGACTCACCGAGGGAGAGACTACCAATATTTCCTAACACCTTGTGGCGATATTTATAGATAACGTTACTGATAAAAGCTTTTAGTTTTCCATTCCAAATATAATAGAAGCTTTTTAGTATATAATAAAGAATAAATTCTCATTTGAATGGGACCATGACGAAGCTCAATATTAAAATAAGTGTAAAAAATAAATATCTTTTTAAGTAATTCCAAATGCGTATAAATAGCTGGTACACGTAGAATGACCGCTGATTTTGATTATTATTATGTTAGATACGATTTCCAGTTCCAACGCATAACTTTCTCTAGTAACGTGTTACGTTTGCTTTTCTCACCAACCGGATGGGCAATTTTATAGACTCGGGGCCTACATTTATACTGATACTTATATATATATATATATATATATATATATATATATATATATATATATATATATATATATATATATATATATATATATATTATGTACTATAAAACTGTATATTTTGTATATAATATAAGAGATTATAATATAATAATATTCATTTTCCCCAGTGCCTGCCATTCAACTCGTTATTTCTCGAATTCATGCGAAAAGTTAAAAAGGAGCTTCTTGACTCTAAAAGTGCACTTAATTCAAAAATCTAAATACATATTATTATAATAACACATATATATTTAGCTATGTTTTTGTTATAGATATCAATATGGTGGTGTGTCACAGCGTTTCTGTTGTCTCATATGGGACTTATAGAGACGAGGATGGAGGAAATCGACCCCAAATACAAGAACTTGGAGGTAAAACTTAAGATACTATCATTATTTTTATGAATTCATGACAAGAATCGTTTAAATAATTAGTTTTAATCATTCAAACTTTAATTATTAGCTTATTAAAAAAATTATATATATGATTTATTGGACTTAAGAAAGTCATCATGGCGCAATGGCGCAGTCAGTCTGACTGTGAACGTGATGGGTTGTCAGTTCGATCCTGAATCCGAGAAGTTAATTATTTTCATCTGGTAAGAATCAATCAATTTATCGTAATCGGAGAACGGAGTATTATGACACTAGTTCCTGGATTGTCGACCTCTTAGACATCTCTTAGTCAACATTGGATGGATCTTTCTTCGTATCTGTAAAATGAAAGTAACGTATTTAATAGTACAGTAACTGTCAGTTTGTGTTTAACCTTTTTATGCTATAACCGCGTCTTTCCATAATAAGTAACCTATCCTAAGCACTTCTATAGTCTTGGGTGATTTCTCAAAACAGTACAAGCTATGTATATATAACAATATAATATTATATATTTATATATTTTTCAATGATGTCGTTTCATGTTTACAACATAGTGATTTTTTAATGTATATCTTATGTGTATATCTATATATAGTAGAAAGACAATTAATTTATTTTTTTTTATTATAACATAAATGGTCATGTCATAAAAAAAAGTCATGCAACTGTGGGATTTGGGCATCATTTTAGATGTGTTTGAATGAGTTTTATTACACACTTAGATAATATTGTTGAAAAATCGTTGAAAATATTGGGGCTTTATATACGATCGACTAAAGCTTTTGAAAAAACCTAATACAGTTATAATTTTATTTAATTCATTATTAAGAAGTCAATTAGAATATTGTTCAACAGTCTGGAACCCATATTACGGAACGCACGAAAATAGATTAGAATGAATTAAAAAAAAGTTTTTAAAATTACATTGCAGATTTATTGTCTGTACATAAATTAGTGTCAGGAAATATAGACTGTCCAAAAGTTTTTAAGGAACTCAATTTTACTTCTAAGTCAAATGCTAGCTTGCGTATATATACAAAATTTTAAAGCAAGATTCTCTAGAACTAATTTAGGCTTAAATGCACCACAGAACCAATTTAGGCGTAAATGCACCACTTAAAGAACAACGTAATAAGTGCGACGTGGCGTGAGGAAGAACGCATGGCTGAGTGGTCAGAGCGCTTGGACGGTTTCCATGAGGCGCGGGTTCGAATCCCGCTGCGTTCAAATTTTGATATATTTTCTTTAAGTATTTTTTCTATCCTTAGTGTGGATTAACAATCATTAAAAATAAAAAAAGGTACTCTATGTAATAAATTATGAAAAACATCTCAATTTTGTGTGTGTGTTTAATAATTCCTTGTATTCACAAAAAATTTAAATTGATTATATTTATTAACATATAATACAAAAAAAATAATTTGGAAGTTTTAATTTCAGTTATTTGGTTTTTATTTTTTTTTCTGGTCTTGAACATTTTATTTTGGATTAGCATTTATTTTTTTTTATTATTTGTTAGGACGTTGTTGGTAGTAGTTATATAATTAGTTTTAGTGTATTGTAAGTTTTTAGTTGGAGATTTCATTTACATATTAAGTTAGCCTATAATAACTGTATACACCTATTGTGTCTTAGTATGTAACGCTGGCGTTGGCTTCCTAATAAATAAATAAATAAATAAATAAAATTAATAAATAAATATTTAATTGACTTATTTAACCTTGTTCTAGTTTCGAGCAAAGGTTGCCATGTTTAAAGATGCCACCAGGATGTACGATAGTGTTGCTAGTTCTTCTTCTTCTTCCACTTAGCATTATCCCGGCCTATTGCCAGGGTCTGCTTTCCTACTTAGTCTACTCCACTTTGCACGGTCTTGAGCATCCTCAGTGGTTAGTCCATTGGCTCTCATGTCGTGCGTCACGACGTTCAGCCATCGCTTCCTTGGGCTTCCGGGGGGTCTTACTCCAGGGACAGACATATCAAGGCATTTTCTTCCGACGTAGTTCTTAGGCCGGCGCAAAACGTGGCCATACCATCTCAGACGACGCTCTTGGAGCTTATCCACTACGTCACGGACCCCAAGACTACCTCGAATGAATGTGTTGCGTATGCGGTCAGCCCGAGTAACGCCACATATCCACCTCAGCATCTTCATCTCCGTTACGTGAAGCTCCTGAGTGTGCCGAGATAATGCTGGCCAACATTCGCTGCCGTATAGAAGACCTGGTCGGATCATGCTCTTGTATATCAGCCCCTTGAGTTTGGGCGGTATTCTGCGATCGCAGACCACACCAGTGACCTCCCGCCATTTGGCCCAAGCAGCGCTAACCCGGGCGTGGACATCGTAGTCGATGCCTCCGGACTCGTGCATAATGGATCCAAGGTACCTGAACTTCTCTGACTTAACGGCTGGCTCAGGCCCGATGTGGATGGTGCTCGAGTCTGGGTTCCCGCAAGTCATGTACTCGGTCTTTGACACATTCAGTCTAAGACCACCGTTCTCAAGCGCACCCTTCCAGGCATTCACTTTACGCTCCAGCATCAGTCGGTTCTCGTCGATGAGTACTATGTCATCGGCATACATCATCAGCCATGGAGGCTGGTCCTGGATGTGAGCCGTGATAGTATCTAGCACTACATTAAACAAAAGTGGACTAAGAGCTGAGCCTTGGTGAACCCCTACTGTAATTGGGAAGGGTTTAGTATCGCCAACAGCGGTCCTAACTGTAGAAACAGAGTCGTTGTATATGTCTCTGATAATAGCAACATAGGATTCAGGGATCCCTTTGGATCGCAGTGCCCACCAGATACTCTGACGTGGCACACAGTCAAAGGCCTTCTGCAGGTCTAAGAATGCCACATGCAGAGCTCTCCTCTTTTCCCTGTGTGCCTCCATCGAAATTCTGAGGGCAAAAATGGCGTCCGTAGTGCCTGATCCTGGCTGAAATCCATATTGACACTCAGAGACAGTACACTCTCGGCGGAGCCTGAGGGCAATCACGCGCTCGAAGAGCTTCATGGTGTGACTCATAATCTTAATGCCCCTATAACTACCGCAATCTTGAACACTGCCCCTTCCTTTGTAAATAGGGGTAATAAAACTGTGCCGCCATTGATGTGGCATCGTCCCAGTGTTCAAAATGCGGTTAAAAAGATCAGTAAGCATGAGCAAACCACGAGAGCCTAACGATTTCCACGCTTCGATCGGAATATCGTCAGGTCCCACCGCCTTGCCGTTCTTCATGTGTCGAAGACAATTCCGAGTTTCATCAAGGGTTATTGGAGCAATAAGTCCCAGGTTAGGAGGTGGTTCAGACGAAATACTATCCGGGTGCTGAGTATTCAGCAGCTCCAAGAAGTAACTTCTCCACCTCTCCTTCACAGAAGCATGACTACAAAGCAGCTTGCCCTGGGAATCTCTGACGCAAAGACATTTTGTGATATCTTGCGTCGCTTTATCCTGAGCACGTGCCAATTTGTAGATGAGCTTCTGCCCCTCCACAGTTTCAAGTTTATCATATAGAGGTAATAAACTTTCACTGCGGGCTCTGGCTACAGCTCTTTTGCTGCCACGTTTCGCTGCTATGTACTCCAGTCTGTCTTCAGGAGAGTTGGAACGCTGCCACTCCTTAAATGCAGTCTTCTTATCATGAATCACCTCTTGTACCTTGTCATTCCACCACCATGTCTCCCTGTCCATAATACATCCTCCCTTAGAAACGCCAAGAACATGTTTACCAGCCGTAATAATTGCTGATAGCTCGATCCCAAGCATCCTGAGCCGTATCGGTGTTAGTTGTTAAATTTTGACTGTTAACCTCCGCCAGAAAGTCGGTCCGCATCGGTCCATTCAGCAACCACCACTTGATCTTAGACTTACGCGTCTCGGCTAATTTCTTTATCGGGGTAACGACATAATCCATGACAAGAAGACGATGTTGGGCCGTGAGGCTTTCACCAGGAATGACTTTACAGTTAGTTACCTTGCCAACATGACACCGCCTGGTCAATAGGTAATCTATTTGGGTTGAATGGAGTCCACTCGCATATGTAATAAGATGCTGCGGACTCTTTTGGAAGAACGTATTCACGATGGCCAGATCAGATGCAATACAGGTTCTTAGGATATTTTCGCCCTCTATATTGCGGCGACCGTGACCAAAACCACCGTGGACACGTTCATACGTATCCGCAGCCTTACCCACGTGACCGTTAAGGTCTCCCCCAACTATGATCACCTCGGTAGATGGTATAGCGAGTAGAACGTCTTCATATTGCTCCCAGAATGACTCCTTTTCGGCCCCGCTACAACCAGCCTGGGGAGCGTAAGCACTGATTAAGTTGGCGATAGCCCCCTCAATCAGTACCTTCACCCGCATCAGGCGGTCGCTGCGTCGGTCAACTTCGAGAAGACCATTCCGTAGCTCTTCAGATAAGACTACTGCTACACCAGTTTTACCGAAGGAGACCCAGTGTATATGAGCTGGTAACCCTGTCCGATGATACGGGACTTATTGCCCTTCCAGCGGGTTTCCTGAAGGAAAGCACACTGGACCCGACGCCTCATGAGTACATCTGTTAGTTCCCTGCATCGTCCGGTTAGAGAGCCAATATTCCACGTTGCAAAGCGGAGTTTCCTTCTGGGTACTTTCTTCTTTAGCCGTGTCCGTACTTGACACGGTAGCCCTTGCCCATTTAACACAGATGTAGGGCGATGTGCCTGCGCGTCGTTTAGCGGCGACGCCCTGTACCCAGCAACATCTTTTTTCTTTTCATATGAGTGGCAGGTGGCGGCTTTTTAATGGAGCGATTGCCATCTGACCTCCAAAACCCATTTTTGTGGGAAAAGCCAAGGATGAGAGGGGAAAAGATTAGTAGAAAAGGGGGGGGGGTAAGGACACCACTTTCATGGATTGGGAAGGAGTATGACAGTGGTGGCTCGAGGATCCGGGGTCGCGTACCCGTATGCCCAGTACCAATATCGGACAGATATTTGGCCAGACACCCTCTGGTGTTGCTAGTTCTCATGAGTAACATATTCCTTTAAACATGATAATATTATGTGAAATATATATGTGTTCATAGACGTTGAAATATTTTTTTATATCTATTTATTTACTACAATCTTATCAGACGTATTGTTTTATATATTAAATATCTTTTTTTGTTTTTAATAAATTTTTAATAATATTAAATTTATATTTATTTATAATTAATAATTTATATTTGTTAAAAATGTAGACCCAGTAACAGATGTATAGAGAATAGAAGTAGCTTTAGCTACTAAACGCTTCACGATTTTAGCCAAGCTTGCTATCTTCATTGGAGAGCCTCGAGGGAAGCTTTTGAACACAATTTCGAGTATAACGCTGACATTGACTGAAAAGAGAATTTAAAGTAGCTTTTTAAAAGCTTCACTTTACTTAAAACGAACTTCATCCTATTGCTTTACTCTAAAACTATTGATGTCAACATATAATTTATTAATTAATGTTTTTACTTTGTGTTCTTATATATGCTTGGATAGGTGGTTTGTTACTAAAGTCAATAACCTATATAGCCACCTAAATATATAGGCGGACTTTCCCTCTAATAGCAAGTACTACACACGGAAATAGTATATGCTTTTTGCATTTTCATTCGTAAAGTTATGTTAGCTTCTGGGCAGAGAGAACCCATAGTAAAGACAAGACACTCCGTTCTCCGCTTTCCATCCGCGAGTGAGTTTGAACGAGTTAAACGTGGACCGTGGTTAACTGGACCACATGATGACGTGGTTAACTTTGTCATGATGACTATATATGAAATAAAAACTTTAACTAAATTACGTGTACATTGTTCTCATGTTTAATTAAAATGTACATTAAACACTTGTGTATGCTGTGCACTTGTCAAAGCAACGGCTTAACCCTTACAATAAGTATTAAAGCACCAGGAAACTCTTTTCAGGCTCGGTTTTATTTTTTTAAATATTTTCCTTTATTAGATTATGCCATTAAAAAGCTCATCGTAGAGCTTTTTAATGGCTTATCTAATCTGTATACAATGCTTTAATTGCTAAGGTAGTCGTATTTTTCATACATTTTCAAAAATTCAAACAAAAATTCTTGTTGTAAGAGACGACGCCGTTGTCAGACTAGACCTAATAAACGAAAGTACTTTTAGCCTTCTTTGAAAAATAAAAGGTTACCATTTTGATCTGTTTGTATGTGATATTGTTAGAATTGAAATATTTTATATGTTGTTGAAATATAGAATCTATTGATGACATATTTACATTCAGGATTTAGTTACTTACTTATTTATTATATGTCTATACTGTGTACAAATTTGTCAAAAATTAAGTCGTATCAAGATTATCCTTTTTGATTTTAATCAGGTATATTTTAATTGAGAGTACAGTCTGTAGTAGTTCATAAATTTAATAACAATCGGCTAAGTAATTTTTTATATACGACTCATTTCTTTTTCAGTTAACAGGTATTTGAAGATAGCTACAATAGCTTCTAGAAATTCATATATTTCTAATTTATTCCAGCCTTACCCTCCATCTACAGAGAAGCCGAAGCCGGAACCACCACGAGTTGAACTCAAAATGGGCAAATGCTTCCACATGTCCCGCGACCACTGTCCCACCGATGGGCAAAAGTGTATTCGCGTGGACGCGGTGTCAGTGTTCTGCTGTGATATCGATAATAACTTTAGATTGAAGGAAGCTCTTACTATGACGAGTAAGTATACTACAAATATTTTAATGTTTGTGATTTTTTACCTTAGTACATACTAGGTAGGTACTAAGGTAAAAAAACGCTTTATTGATATAACATATATATATACATATATATATATATATATATATATATATATATATATATATATATATATATATATATCTATATATATATATATATATATATATATATATATATATATATATATATTTTTTTTTTTTATTTTTAACTATATCATTGAAAAGTTACTTTAAAGAGAACATGCAAAAATGTATTTAAAAACATTAAATTTTCCCAATCTTTATATATATATAGGACTCAAAATGGTTTTATATGCCCTGCGACTACTGTTCCATATACCTATGAGCAAGAAGTGTCAATTGCGTGAACACTGTGGCTTCTGTTGTGATATTGACAACAGCTTTAGGCTGAATGAAGCTTTTACCAGAGCTTATCAGTTCCCTAATATCCTGGTATAAAACTATACCAAGAGTAAATTCAATTTGCTTCATCATGAAATATATTTAAATATGACTATCCTACCGTTTAAATTTCTGAAAATTGAACCACAAAGTGATCTTATTGCCATTTATATATTACATTAATATGAAATCAATCGAAAAGGGGTATACAAATAGTGGAATGCACTTTACTTTTGATTTATGAGTCATGCCTAGCGAAATAGTACATTAGTAAAAAAATACATACAATAAAGTAATACAAGTTATGAGCTAAACTACGAATACAATAATGTATTGGCACTAACACAGCCTGTTATTCATATAAAATAAAAATAGCCTTTATTCTCTAGTCCTTAAATAAGTATAATACAATTATTTTATATATATATATATATATATATATATATATATATATATATATATATATATATATATATATATATATATATATATATATATATATATATATATATATACGTTCCTGTACCAAGGAGCGCCATCCTTTTGGCAAGTCGTCTTCCCATCTTCTTGCTGGATGTCCTTTTGCCCTCTTAGCGGCCCATGGATATCAATATGTCACCTCCCTGGTCCACTTTTTTGGCTTTTATTATGTGACCGGTCCAGCGCGACTTGAACCTTCTTATTTTTCTGGTGACGTCCTCCACTTTAGTGGAGGTTATCTAACCATTAAACTGCCTTAAATTCCGTTGGTTACTTTGCATGAAAGCATATATCAGTGGCAATAATAGAGGCCGTAGGTTTGATGTAAGATCGACAAAGAAGTACAAAGCGCGGCGTTGAGTTACGCAACTCAACTTGGGCGGAAGGTCAGTAATGGATTGTCATAACACTAGATTCCTTCTGTCTTTACTACTATATGCAACTACGGGATACAGCGTGAGGCAAATTTTGTTTAAAATTTCATAACGAATAAATTATTCTATAGATTTTATTTCCAATAGGTAATTAATTAAGAGATGGGTAAAAAAAAATAAACTCAATTAAATAAATAAATGGTAATCATGAAACTGTTTATTGATATTGCGCGTCATTAACGTTCATTTATTGTTTACTAACATTAAATGTCAATGCAGCTATGAAGTAGGTGCAAGAGTCAGGTATGGCTCGTGAATGTGCCTTATGTAAGAATAATACTGAATTTGATATAAAAAACTCTAGAAAGATAAAAAAAATAAGAGGTAATGTTAAAAATATATTAGGTACCTATGATATAGATAAATAAAACAGTGGGTACATTTATCCCAAAACCTAGTGTTAGAACATCGTCCCCCACTTTCTAGTCTAGACTTCGAGATATTGCGTTTTGATGGACGTACCCTAATGGGTTAGATAGAACCATTTCACATTCAAACCCTGTACCACTGGGCCGTGACGGGTTCTACGCTTTTAGCTTTTTTCAACAAAAAATGTTTCTAGTAGCTTTTAAATCTATTTACTTGTATGAATTACTACTACTATATTTTAAAATAAATAAGTGAACACTTTTCCTATATAAATATCGATAATATATAATGACTACTGTTGCAGCTTAAGTTGTAAATCACCTTTTTTGTTTTGTGTAGTTATCGTCAAGTATAAAGGTTTTGTTCTTAAAATAACACTGAACACAATGCGTATAGGAACTAATTGAAATTGTAATTTTTTTTATTTTTATTTTTCTATATACAGACAAATAAAAGAATAAATTCATAGAATCAATTCAAAAGAAAGATTTAAAGAACATATACATTTTTCAAAGTAGCCGAACTTGAACCCGCTCTTCTTGGGTACCGTCAAAAGCGCTCTAGCAATTAAACTATACCTATTCTGCTACGCCAAAGCTTTTATACTTTGTTACCCACTTAACAATATAAGCTGAAGAGTTAGTTCAGGTCCAACTCGTTCGAATTCATTTATTGAGGAAGGCTATAGGCTATAGGCTGTATAACTTCACTCTATGACTAATAAGAGTGGAGCAGCAATAAAAAAATGTTGTGGGCTAAAGACCACGCTGTATCCCGCACACGGCAGGGTCGGCAGGGGAAACCGTAGATTGAAGGAACCTAGTGTTAGGACACTCCGTTCCGTTTCCACCTTTATATTTAATAAGAATATTTCATCTCAAGTGACGCTTTGTCATTCTAGTAGAGCGGGTAAATGGCAAAAGCAATCTGACAATATTCCACTTCCACGTGACACAATTGACATTTAAATTTACGTACTTAAGTATTTAATGTGGTTTTAACTTTTATAGTTATAATTACAAATATCTATAAGCGTAACTTCGGCCTTTGCAGTACATGTTTGCAATAAGAGTTTGCGTAACTCAACATCGTATTCTGTCTTAAGCTAGCATATAAAACAATTTATAGTATAGTCAATACCTATAAGATAAGAATGTAGTGAGAAAAGGACCGTCGTGGCGCAGAGGCGACAGCGTCTACCTTTAAGTCGCGACGGTTTGGGTTCGATACTCACTCGGCGAGAATGAATAATTTTCATTTTATTCGCTCTGGTAAGAGGGCAAGGTGCGGCGTTGAGCTCCGTCACCCAACACGCAATGCGTTAAAAAGTCGGAATGCGAGGAACGGTGTGTCTTAACACTAGGTTACACTACGGTTCCTACAGTTCCCTCTGCCTGCCCTGCCATATGCGAGATACAGCATGAAGCTATTAAAAAATGTATTGAGATTGTAGGTATTTTTATTACTTTCGTAATAAAATAAACTTATAAAAAAACCGTATAAATACTCTATGGAAATAAAAAGCAAATCTTGTTGGCGTAACAAACAATGGAATGCGAGACGCTAGGCCACGCGCCATTGTAAATTACACCGTTTGTTTACATCGACAATGTTGAAAATGCAATGGTTCAGCCAGTACGGATCTCTAATTTTTTATATAGTACATTTAAAGCTTCATTATCATATTATATATTGCATTTAAAAATAAAAAAAATACTTGTTAACGAGATTTTTTCGACTTGTTTCTATGAAAATAGGAAAAAAGCCTCTTTTTTGTGATTATAACGAATGTTTATATAGTTTAAAATATATGCAGTTATATATAAGCAGGTGCTTATCATCAATATTAATTTAGACATCATAAGAAACTAATATCTTTACTTTTTTTTTTAATCGTCACTCAGAACTAGGGTTATAACTGAGCGAGTTGTTCATAAATATACTTTATACAATATCACTATAATATATACTTACTTAATTACACATATATACACATACATACATACATATATAGGGTATTATTACCTACCCTATAACCTACTTTTTTATATATAATGAAAAAAGTAGTCTTAGATATGATATATACAGCTTAACATATAATAATAAAGCGTTAAGTAAGCTTCACTTCAAGCTATTATATAGATTTACAATTAGGTATTTGTAGACTTAGACTTTGTGTTGATACGTTTTTTTTAATATATTACGTCATCTTGGATAATAGTAGATCATATTATATATGTGAAAACTGCGGTATTTCAATATATATAATGCACCAAGTTTGAAATATAAATAAAATTTGTATATATATATATATATATATATATATATATATATATATATATATATATATATATATATATATATATATAAAAACGATTAAATCGATAAGAGAGTTTAATTTCAAATGGTTTTTGCCTCATTTTTCCATTTTCGTTGGAGAGGCTAGCGCTTAGTGACACATCACTTCATTTTCTGTTTCTCTCAAGATCAGAAAGTGAAAATAATTAATTCTACCAAGTGACAATCGGTGTATGTTCATATTTAGAACATATCTGCTAGCTCTGCTAAGGGTTTTTTTTTATATATTTTAGGCCCACTGCGGTCAGTATCCAGTTTCGCCTACGTACCTACGTAACTATATAAGTCATATGCTACTATGTACACTGTACATTCTTCCTCGCAGAACGTGTTTAAGGAATCTCGCCAGTAACGTGTTTCTTAACCGTGGTTTATCTATTTATAGCCATTCTATATGACCGATATCGCTACTTCGATATGTAGCAGCAGTTTGTGTTACATATAAAATGTCATAGTCGCTACCAGGTGTAATATGTACACAGGTACATAAATCGTTTTATTTGTTAATTTGTTATATTAGACATTCAATTTGATCACTACTATGAGTACCTACGTATATACTTATATACTAGAGGTTGTTGATAAAATTAAATCGCTATATGAAATATTATAAAAAAAAACACGTCATTTTGTCATTAATTTACATTGATATTAAGTTTTTTTTTGCTTCACGCTGTATCCCGCATTTTGAAGGATAGTCAGAGGGAGCTTAGTGTTATAACACTCCGTTACCCACTTTCCTTCCGATTTTAAAACATTACCCGTTGAGTGGCGGATCTCTGTCGGCGAAGCTACCGGGTAGCTAAACTAAATGAGAATATATAAATTAAAAAAAAAAAAAAATCCAAAATGACGTCAATATTGATGTAAAAAAACTAGCAATATTGATTTAATAGTGATAATATTTTTTAAACATCTCTATTATATGGAACCAACACCGAGAGGTGATTGCTGGTGACATACAAACATATGCTATAATTATTTGTACGCCGCAACCTTGATAGCAAAAATAGCTCGTAATCAGCGTAAGAACCATTGTATGCGCGGGCGCACATGTAAATATACTTAGTCATTATTTTGTTAACTCATTAAAACGATGATTTTTATGGATTCCTTTTGTTATAGTGTAGTGTAGTCTCGAAAATTGAGCGGAAAGAAAGAAACGGAGTGACTTAACACTGCATTTCTTCAATCTACCCTACTACAATATATGCGGGATACAGCGTGAAGCTATTGTCATAAAAGAAATACATATAAAACAAATGAAAGGAGAACAACATTAGAATAGAAAATTTCTTACATGTTTTATAATTGGCCCTTTGGCTGATTAATAGTTTTATTTAATTTATTTTTTAATTTTTACATATCCTGTATAAATCCATATCCATCATGTAGGGTGATGATGGTGTGAAGAGAACACGTGCTAGTTGTCCACTATCGAACTCTCACTAACTAGACTAGACCAGACCAGACCAGATTTTAAATCTTAAGCCATTTGAAACATTTAAATATATCTGTATGTGAATATAAATTTGAACAAATCATGTATTTTGTTACAGTGACACAGAAAACGACTAATTTGCACGTCCTAAACGCAACTTTAGATGAACTGGACGTGTCCCAGGCGGTGTACAGGCGGCTGACCTCAATGGCCCTCACTGATGGAAACATAGGCAAGATTATAGGTAATATTATTAAGTAAATAGATAGATATGTTACAGCCTCTTTTTTTGATGTCGTGTTTCATATCTTTGTAGGTATTGTTATCTTATGGTATAGTTAATCCAGTGGCAGATGTAACGAAAGGTACAAGAAATGAAGATAAGCTTGTTACACCAAGTTTTGGCTTTTTGGTAAATAAGTCGTTTATGGGTTAGAGCGGGGTTTCCCAAACTTCTCGGCATCGTGACTCCCTTGGAACGTTGCCATTTTTTTACGACTGCCTCATCGCCTACTCACCACCGCTTGGAACTATGTGAACGCGGGGACGCAGGAAGGTGGCTCGAATGAATAACAGCCCATTGTCCTAGTCGCGATGGTCAGCAGTTTGAGAAACCCTGGGTTAGGATATAGTATGTCTATAATAAAATTCCACAATCTCTTCAGTACACAGTACATTGATTATGTAGTGCTGGCTTGTTTTAAAGTAGAGATTTAAAAGTAATACTAAGAAAAGCCTATTACTATTCTGTTCTGGAATATTTAAAGGATAAAAATGTGTGGGATTAATGTCATTTGAATTTAAGTCATCATTTATACTTTGTAAAGAGACTATTTTTTTGCAGATTTAATATTTTTATGATTTTTAAGTGTAAATCCACACTAAGTATAGAAAAAATACTTAAAGAAAATACATGTAAAAAGCATAAAATTTTTAACACACCGGGATTTGAACCCGTGTCTCACGAAAACCGTCCAAGGTTTCCATGAGGCTTTGAGGTTTCCATAAAAATATTTAATAAAAATAGCACTCTCTCCCGCCAAATCATTGTTCTTTGCAATAATCTTTCAATAGCGGCAATTTGTAAAAATCTCCCTACAGAGATGCTAACAACGTAGTAAGTTGTAAAAAGTATATAAAGGCTTCGACGCAGCGTGAGAATAGTTTAGTTTATTAGTTTAGCTGTCAGCGCTTGCTTGACACTTTCCATAAGGCGCGGGTTCAAATCCCGCTGCGTAAAATTTTTTTAAACTATTTTTTGCAGATCATTTTAATACTAAATTTTCATAAGGTATCGATGTTGTAACCATAAATATTATAGAACCAATACCACGTATTGTATCTTTTTATTATTTCACGCAAGTCGAGGATTTCCAAATGGAGCATAAGAGAAATAATGGCAGTAAGTATTGTTTATTTTCCAAAAGCTCAAAGGAAGGAAGCTCCTGCCGTCATCGTGCATATTGCGGTTAGCATTTGTACGCCTTAGCTTAAAGCTGGTTAGAAATTTTAATACCGTATAGGGACTATATATAGATTTATAGCAAGTGGCTATATAATGTAGAGATTTCCTTTTTTTTATTTTTGCCCCCAATTTGGCCTCACTTGATAAGAATCTGGGCTCACAATAATTATATACATAAGTATTAAAAAGGGATGTAACAGTTACATTCTTTTTTAATTCTATTTACAATAGCACTAAATCCATTCGCAGTATAGAATTGATAAGAAAACTCATGCTATCATGACCACCATTGAGACACTAGTGACTTAACCATAGTTGATTTAAGTCCAACTATAATAGGAGCAATTTAACTGAAATTGATATAGAAGTTGACAGCATATAGACAATATGAACACCTATTTACTTTATGATCTCGGCTACCGATCGCTTAACCCGAAAGCCCTAAAGTAAACTTAAGTTTTTCGTAAGTACAATTTAATTCCGTAGGCCAGTTCCCGAAGCACTCGTCCATAGCGTGTCTCAACATATCGAACAACAACTTGAGCAGCGCCACCCTCCAGCCGTCTATACAAAGACCTTTTGCATATCTCTTCACTCTGACCGTCTTGGATGCATCAGCGAACAATCTGACAGAGTTCCCGCTGAGCTTGGTGCAGAGCAACAGGAAAATATCTGTGGACTTGTCTGGTGAGTTGTTTTGGAGTTAACCGCTGTATCATATTATGGGCAGAGTTAGTGTACATTCATTCAGACCGTGTAAATTAAGATACTTCATTCCACTAAGTGGCAACCAGGCCCACAACCACCAGGCCCAAAGATTGCCCCACGGCTTTTTTGGGGCTGAAAACAATCGTGTTTTAAATGGGTTGGAAGTGAGGAGCGATTTGATTTTTGATTTGCAAATTATTAAAGGTATTTTCAAATAATAATAATATTATAATAAATAAAAAGCGAACAATATAGAGCTCTCTCTACACTTTTAATAATAATAATTACAATTTTTTTTATTTTAAAATAAGTTAATAAGCTTTCTTTTATTATTAATGATTAAGTTATTCAGATTTTCTTGACCATTTTTTTAGTACAGTTAAAGTTAATAAAGTGAACTAAATAGTATTTGTCCTTTGTCTATATATGTATATACATAATTGAATATTTAATCGAGAATTTACAACTCCAGGCAACAACTATCTCCCGTGCAAACATTTTCTCAAAGCAATGGAGACCAACAACAGCTCTCTCATCACGTTCCTCAATTACAACAAGACCTGCTGTGCCTTGGACCTAAGTTTCAACTGGTTCAAAGACGTTAAGATCGTACAGATCGATTACTTACGTGTGCAGAAAGAGGTTAGTGATTACTTTAGTTACTCATTTCTCCATTGGGTATAAGTTTCTAGCCTATTCTTTTTCATTGATATATGCGGCGTTAAGTGTTATATTCGTAATATAAAATAAATGCCTTGGTTACTGGTTTTTTTATAAAAAAAATATCATATTATATAAATATGACATATTTTTATATATCTTAGTTTATTTTTTTGGATGTGCAGAATATTCTATCCAAGTTATCTAGTTTTTCTTGTATGTAATTATTTAATCTAAATTCTGAATAACGTGATGTTGCGATAAATCTTCTCAGTGTATTCCTGTACAAGGTCCTGCCATACTTTTTCACTTTTGTCCCTATACATATTATGTATATCACAAGTACACTCGCAGCTGAACGCCAGCTGCCGCAACATCCGGCCGGCGGGCGCCAACTGCACCTGCATCGGGGACCGCCTGGAGGTGGACGGCGACGGGGAGGTCACCAGCTCCGTGGCCGTGGACTGCTCCTCGCGCCGGCTGGCGGACATGCCCTCCAACCTGCCCCCCAACACGGTCAAGCTCAACGTCTCCTACAATTACGTGAGTGCTTCGGTCTAGCCCGCTCTGGATTAATATTCCTTTTTTTAGTTGTAGCCCGATTGAATTAAAACATTATTTTCATTTATTTGCATTCGATAAAATTAATGTAATTTAGTGAGTATTTTTTTATGTGAAATTGACTTTTTATTGCCATCTATCGGCTCATTGGTTTTCTGTTTGTATACATTTATCGGAAATGGGTAAAAGCTTCGTAGTCTATAGTAATAGTGCACTCACTCTCCGCTCATCAAACGCAGGAGAGTCGGTTTGACTTCAATGTCTGTGTGTGTGTAGACACACACACACAGCAACCTCTAGAATGAATGGGCCGATATCGTTACGGAGTTGTTTACGAAAGCCAGCTAGTTACCTTGTGGTGGTTTGACAAAAACTGGTCTGAAGATGTCTCCAGTCTGACGAATATGAGGTCTTTGACAAAATATTGTAAGGTCATTTTGGCATTTAATATTTTTAATTAAAAACGGGATGCAATGATGATTGAACACACACACACACACACACACACACACACACACACACACACACACCACACACACGCACACGCACACGCACACGCACACACACACACCACACACACACACACACACACACACACACACACACACACACACACACGCACACTTAACTGGAAACAAGAGAGGACGAATAAAAGATGTGACGAGACCAATCCTCGTAACAAAGACAGAAATGTCAATGACATAGATTGTTTTTGATATGGAGTATAGTCAGAGTTTTGGCAAAAAATACTAATGTATGAAACTAACGTATATTTTATGTTAATATTATATAGTAATTTGACATTTATTGCTTTTCTCGTGGAGTCTTCATATGACACCTTGTCATTTCAGGTTATTTCGATCGAAAATGGGTAAAATAAAATTCGATAAAAGAACCAACCTATATAATTTAATTTTAAATTAGTAATTTTTAGTAATTTAATTAAGTAAAATAAGAATTTTAATTTTTTTTACTATATTTATATTAGTTCTTGAGATAAACACATACAACCAAATAAATTCTTACCTTTAATACAATTGTATTGATACATACATATCTTCACGCTTTATCCCTAGCGGGGTAGCCAGAGAGAAGGGAGCGCCCAACGCGGCGGTCCCTGCATACCTCTTCCGCCTCGTCCACTGTCATCAACCTCTTCATACATGCCCTCCGGGCGTCCTCGTTCCTTTTACGTGACCTCCAGTATCTTCGACACTGTGAAGTCGAACTCGAAGGTCGACCGAGGTCTCCCCTTACCTCTCTTACCATTATTCATTTTTGCTTCATATATCTTTTTTACTTTTCTCTCGACGTGCCCAAACCAGCTGACCACGTTCTTCTTCATTGTTACTATCACATCTTCGCTGATACCTTCTATTCTGTGTATCTCTTCGTTGAGGATTCCGTCAGTTGAACTGATTCCGCATATCCTCTGAAGAGATCGCATCTCCACAGCATTGCATTCATTTTTTTTAATTAATTTTTTATTTTCATTGTATAGTATATTATAATTATAATTCTTTTTTTTATATTTCTGAAAAAGATGGAAAGCTTATAGTATAAAATATTTAACATCAATACCTAAATTTGGGTACATTTTCTATATTCTCCACATTCCTAAAGAACTACGTGACATTGTGTGTCGAATGACGGATCTTACCGCCGTGCTTTATCAGCTTACCAGAGCGGCCACACACTAATAGTTCACCGCCGAGGTCGCCGCAGCCGGTACTAATAGGACTCCGCCCCCTTGCAGATCACGTCCCTGCAGGCGGTGTCGGACGACCCCACGTACGAGCACCTGCGCTACCTCATCGTCGACCACAACGACATCGCCAACATCGTGGAGCTGGAGGGCACCAAGTTCATCGACAACTTCATGGTCTTCTCTATCACTAGTAATAAATTGAAAACTGTGAGTGCTTCGTTGCTTCCCTCTCGCGTGTTACTGTGTGAGGACCCAACCAAACTAACCATCGCCGACCGTCCTCCTCGCAGATCCACACGTACGTGATGTCCAACAGGTTCGTGACCAAGGGTCCGTCGTTCTCGATCGCCGGCAACTACATACACTGCGACTGCAACACTGAGAAGGTTTTAAAGGTATGTATATATATATATATATATATATATATATATATATATATATATATATATATATATATATATATATATATATATATATATATATATATAGTTAAATTGTTTTCTAAAGTGGCAACCCTTGAGTGCTTTGGCATTTTTTAATTGGGTTCAATAAATATATCAGCTATTTTCATTTTATTTTGTTGTCAATATTTAAAATATTAATGGAATTACACTTGTAACTATTCCATTTTAAATAAATTACACTCAATTATAAGATTGCAATAGTTAACTATTGGTTGAGGATCAGAATTCGAACTGCGACTTATCAAATTATAGATATGGACAGGCCAAGTGCAAAACATATATAAACTACTTTAGAACGGCAATTGAAATTTGTGACACATTTGTGCTCATTTACAATGTGGAAATATGTAATATATTATTATATAGTAAAATATTATTTTATTATTACTTCCACAGCCGTGGCTTCTAGAAAATTCCAAGAACATCCCCGACTACAGAAGCTTGGCGTGTGAGGACAAAATGGGATTCGTTGTGGATCTCAAAGAAGTTGAGGTATATATACAATTTGCCTACAAAGTCAGACTGTGAACGTAAAAGTTATGGGTTCGATGCCCACTTAGTTGTGAGAAATAGTGAGTTTTGTGTTCCATCACTCAACAAGCTTAAATGCTGAATTCGGAAAAGCGGAGAAAAGAGTGTTTATGCACGAGGCTCTATTTGCTTACAGAGAGCTGGAGAAAACGGTGTGTAATATCTAGATTATGAACATAAAGTTCTGAATTTATATAATAATAGGCATACTTGAACTTCGTACACCTGTAGTCATATATTAATTATTATTAACATATATCTAATTAATAATTTACAATAAAAACTGATGCCAAATATTAAAAAAAAACTTACCATTAGTATTGTTAAGTTCACATAGATGCTCGTAACGACCACATCTGGTACATTCCCAGGTCTGCCACACGCCCCGGGACTGGACGGACTATATCTACTATATAATTGGGCTGGAAGTCCTCGTGCTATTTCTTTTAATAAGCAAAGTGTCATACGATTACTGGGTGTTCAAGACCGCGGGCTATTTGCCTTGGCCAGCAAATAAAATGCCAAGATTGCCCTGCGATTGGTTGTGCGAGTGATTTCAAATTTAAAAGTACAGTCCACTTCATATAGACTGTATTTGGACTGTGTTCTTGTGGTAATGATCTTCAATAACTGTATGAAATAATAATATGAAGACTATTCCAATAGAGTACATTGATAGACAGACTATAGACTATAGACTGAATTAAGTGTTTAAAATTCATCATTATAACATAGGCTGTATCCAGATAAAGACAATTGTTAATAATAGTCCATATTTGTTTTTATTTATATTGTCATCGTTTTACTGTACTGTACTCACAGAGTAGACTATATTCGGATTGTACTCAAAATTGATTATTTTTGTTGTCAATGAATTCTATATGAAATAATATAAAGTATATAATAAGAATGTGAAATTAGAAATGCTTAAAATTATAAATGTGTAAATATATGTCCAATCAATTAACAATATATAACATATATGGGATATATGTGTCATAAATAGATCAATATATACAAATTATTGAAGTTAAAATTAAAAAAAAAAAACAGTGTAAGATATAGACTATAAGAGTGCCTTACCACCTTATGTGCTTAGAGAAAAAAAAATATTTTTGAGTTTAATATTTTAATTAACTGTAAAATTTTAAATATAACGTTTATTAACAGAGATCATGTGAAAGAAGAAAAGTGGCGTAAGTTAAGGAAATAATTTTTTAAAAAAATGCTTTAGGCCACTTTCATTAAAGGAGTCTTATATGTTTAGTTTTAATAATTTTATAATTTAATTGAGTTATTTTATAAGATATATGAATTAAATCAAAGATTGTCGTACCTAATTTTTATATTAGGATTTTTATATTCTAGTAATGTATTTAGTATAAGAAATCACACCAGGGGTAGCATATATATATATATATATATATATATATATATATATATATCTGATTGTAGACTGGACGGTAGTGGGTTTATCCCCACCAGGGGGGTGACCACAGTTGAATAAATCTGCAGTGTCTCGAATGTCGGAGAACGGAGTGTTCTAACAACTAGCGTGAAGCTAGTCGCTATATATTGTAGGAAAATGCAAATAACACATTTATACACGTTGAATAAAAATATGTTAATAATAATCCATAATAAATTTAGTAGTTCGTTTTCTTTTTATATAGTTGAAAATTATTTTGTATATATCGTTTTTATATTACGAAATTGAAATGCTATAATACAAAACATTAAAGTTTAAATAAATAGTATATATATATATATATATATATATATATATATATATATATATATATATATATATATATATATATATATATATATATATATATATATATATATATATATATATAAGAATTCAACATAATATATGTTTATAAACTTATGTAATATAATTATAGTATATTATATGTATGTACAATCATTTAGTAGCTAACACGCCATTATGGTTCACTTGTGACAAGTGTCTGTGTGGGGTTCGAATATTTACATGTATATGTATGTATTATATGCATGTCGGTTAAATAAAATAGTGTTTTTTGTAGAAAATAAGATATGAACCCATTGTTGAGCAGGTCAAGGTTCGACTCCCAAACGAAGCAATCACTTCTTCGCTCTCGTTAGAAGAGAGAGCGCGGTATTGAACACACCTATCGGCTCTATGGCTGGATTGTCAGAACGGTTTAAAATAATAATAATAATAGAAAGTGTTACGTCACTTTTCTATTGAACCCCACCAAATAGAATGTTCGTGACACACGTCTCCATGGGAGGGAGGTGGAGGAGGAGGAGGGGGGAGTGTCCTGCCACCAGGTGCCTCTACCTCTACCTCTGCCCGCTGCGTTAGTGTTACAAATATACTTGGGAATCTCCGGTATTGACATTATAGAGGCTTATTTTAGTTGAATATAATATTTGAGTGCTTACAATTTATACAATATGTATATATGTTACAAGTGTGTCTAACACTATGAATGAACGGAAGTGGGTTCAAATCAGTTCAACAAGATTTCATCAAACATATACTCCCATAGGATATATATATATATATATATATATATATATATATATATATATATATATATATATATATATATATATATATATATATATATATATATATATATATATATATATATATATATATATATATATATATATATATATATATATATATATATATATATATTATATATATATATATATATATATATATATATGTTATGTCGTATCTTAGACACACTATTATATTTGGAGCAGCCTGTAATAATGTAATAATACATCTTAATATAACAATAAACGCTCGAGGCTTTCCACAGAGTGCCATAAAACTGGCATACGATTAATTATTAACGTTTTTGTATATAAATGCAACGAAGACTGTATATTTTGTAAATGGTTTAATGTTTAATATAAAATATATTGTAAATAAAAATGGGTTTAAAGTACTCTATTGGTTTATTGTTTTATTCTGGCGCAGTCCCCATTCGGGGCGGTTGGAAGGTTGCCAAGAGGCGCGGGTTCGAATCCTGCTGCCATTCAATTTCTATACGTTTTCTAACAAAGAACTGTCTATCCTTAATGTGGACCAAACGTGCAATCTCGTCAGATTGGGGTCAGGTCGCCAAGTCCTCCGCCTGTCCTGATACATGCTGGAAATATCTAGTATAATAAATAGTTTGATTAGACTATATGTTTGTATAAACATACAGATATATGAAAATATATAATATGAAAGCTTCAGTGACGTCACTTTATTACAAATAAAAGAACATTGATTTCTCCCTAAGCCATAGATTTAGTGAACTTTCTTCCTAATTTCGGAGACTTGTTCTTATCTTCTCCTTTCGGTTTCTGTTTCTCTCCCTTCACGGGACTCTTCAAGTCGCCATTTTGAATTTTCCTACGTTTTTTTGCTTTCCCATAGTTTACTTTATCTGTATCTTTAGACTCTTCGCCTTTACCTTCTTGAGCTTCTAGTTTACGTCTAAGAAACAAAATTGCAAAATATGTATTAGAATTTGTACGGAACATATGTAAATTCTACAATTAGTCAAATAATCTATATTAATATTGGAAGTTACAGGTTCATGTTTTGACAATAAATTTTTAGAATTCTAAAACTTATACATAGATATATAAAGTAGGGAAATCATCTATCAGGAATAACTTCTAGGTGAAAAAAAAAATAACCAAGGAAAAATTAGTAAATTAAAAAAATGATTGTTATGTGAACAAGCATTTCATTGTAATACAAAACAAACAGCTCACTTCTCTGGTTTCTCCAAAATGGTGGATATTCTATCTCTCCGCGGAGCTTTCTTGGACAGCTTCTTCCTTCTATTTGGATCTTGCTTCAACTGCAACATGTATTCGGGAACTTCACAGCCAGACTGTTTCATTACTGACGCTATACTGAAGAAGAATGGTGGTTGGTCTTATGTCGAATAGTTTTGTAAAATATCAGTTATTATACATAATATGTGTGCATATAAAACACTATATACTACATATATGTTGAAACAAACTAACCTTCTAAGATTGACAACATCGTCTAGAGTAAAGAAAGTTATAGCTCTGCCTTTCTGTCCGGCGCGACCTGCTCGTCCCACTCTAAGATAATGAATTAAACCAAAAAAAAAAAAATCTTATCAATAATTAATTTAAAATCTCTTCAGACTGCGATTCTGAATGCACCAAGAAATTCATCAATTTATCTATCTATTAAAAAAGACACTAGACTGAGAGAGCCTAGTGTCAAGACACTCCATTATAATGTATAACATTAAAGGTGATTTAGTTTCGAACACACACACCTATGCACATACGCAATGGCGGACGGCGGGAAGTCGTAGTTGACCACCAAGTTGACTCCCCGGAAGTCGATCCCGCGCCCCATCAGCTCCGTGCAGACGAGCACCCAGATGCGGCCCGTGCGGAAGCTGCGCACCACGTTGTCACCAGGTTGCACCAGGCTGTATCCAGATAAAGACAATTGTTGATAATAGTCCATATTTGTTTTTATTTATATTGTCATCGTTTTTGTACTCACAGAGTAGACTATATTCGGATTGTACTCAATATTGATTATTTTTGTTGTCAATGAATTCTATATGAAATAATATAAAGTATATAATAACAATGTAACATTAAAAATGCTTAAAATTATAAATGTGTAAATATATGTCCAATCAATTAACAATATATAACATATATGGGATATATGTGTCATAAATAGACAAATTATTCAAGTTAAAATTAAAAAAAAAAAAAAAAAAACAGCAGTGAAAGATATAAAGACTATGAGAGTGCCTTACCACCTTATGTGCTTAGAGAAAAAAAATATATTTTTGAGTTTAATATTTTAATTAACTGTAAAATTTAAAATGTAACGTTTATTAACAGAGATCATGTGAAAGAAGAAAAGTGGCGTAATTTAAGTAAATAATTTTTTAAAAAATGCTTTAGGCCACTTTCATTAAAGGAGTCTTATATGTTTATATTTAATAATTTTATAATTTAATTGAGTTATTTTATAAGATATATGAATTAAATCAAAGATTGTCGTACCTAATTTTTATATTAGGATTTATATATTCTAGGAATGTATTTAGTATAAGAAAGCCCACCAGGGGTAGCATATATATATCTGATTGTAGACTGGACGGTAGTGGGTTTATCCCCATCAGGGGGATGATCACAGTTGAATAAATCTGCAGTGTCTCGAATGTCGGAGAACGGAGTGTTCTAACAACTAGCGTGAAGCTACTCGCTATATATTGTAGGAACATGGAAATATAAGTTCATAATAATCCATAATAAATTTAGTAGTTCGTTTTCTTTTTATATTACAAAATGAAATGCAATAATACAAAATAAGAAGTCCACATAATATATATTTATAAACTAATGTAATATAATTACAGTATATTATATGTATGTACAATCATTTAGTAGCTAAGACGCCATTATGGTTCACTTGACAAGTGTCTGTGTGGGGTTCGAATATATACATGTATATGTATATGTTATATGCATGTCGGTTAGATAAAATAGTGTTTTTTTGTAGAAAATAAGAGTTGAACCCATTGTTGAGCAGGTCAAGGTTCGACTCCCAAACGAAGCAATCACTTCTTCGCTCTCGTTAGAAGAGAGAGCGCGGTATTGAACACACCTATCGGCTCTATGGCTGGATTGTCAGAACGGTTTAAAATAATAATAATAATAGAAAGTATTACGTCACTTTTCTATTGAACCCCACCAAATAGAATGTTCGTGACACACGTCTCCATGGGAGGGAGGTGGAGGAGGAGGAGGGGGGAGTGTCCTGCCACCAGGTGCCTCTACCTCTACCTCTACCTCTGCCCGCTGCGTTAGTGTTACAAATATACTTGGGAATCTCCGGTATTGACATTATAGAGGCTTATTTTAGTTGAATCTCTATATATAATATTTGAGTGCTTACAATTTATACAATATGTATATATGTTGCAAGTAGATACGCTATGAATCAACGGAAGTGGGTTCAATTCAGTTCAACAAGATTTCATCAAACATATACTCCCATAGGATATATATATATATATATATATATATAATATATATATATATATATATATATATATATATATATATATATATATATATATATATATATATATATATATATATATATATATATATATGTTATGTCGTATCTTAGACACACTATTATATTTGGAGCAGCCTGTAATAATGATACATCTTAATATAACAATAAACGCTCGAGGCTTTCCACAGAGTGCCATAAAACTGGCATACGATTAATTATTAACGTTTTTGTATATAAATGCAACGAAGACTGTATATTTTGTAAATGTGTTAATGTTTAATATAAAATATATTGTAAATAAAAATGGGTTTAAAGTACTCTATTGGTTTCTTGTTTTATTCTGGCGCAGTCCCCATTCGGGGCGGTTGGAAGGTGACCAAGAGGCGCGGGTTCGAATCCTGCTGCCATTGAATTTCTATACGTTTTCTAACAAAGAACTGTCTATCCTTAATGTGGACCAAACGTGCAATCTCCTCAGATTGGGGTCAGGTCGCCAAGTCCTCCGCCTGTCCTGATACATGCTGGAAATATCTAGTATAATAAATAGTTTGATTAGATTATATGTTTGTATAAACATACAGATATATGAAAATATATAATATGAAAGCTTCAGTGACGTCACTTTATTACAAATAAAAGAACATTGATTTCTCCCTAAGCCATATATTTAGTGAACTTTCTTCCTAATTTCGGAGACTTGTTCTTATCTTCTCCTTTCGGTTTCTGTTTCTCTCCCTTCACGGGACTCTTCAAGTCGCCATTTTGAATTTTCCTACGTTTTTTTGCTTTCCCATAGTTTACTTTATCTGTATCTTTAGACTCTTCGCCTTTACCTTCTTGAGCTTCTAGTTGACGTCTGAGAAACAAAATTGCAAAATATGTATTAGAATTTGTACGGAACATATGTAAATTCTACAATTAGTCAAATAATCTATATTAATATTGGAAGTTACAGGTTCATGTTTTGACAATAAATTTTTAGAATTCTAAAACTTATACATAGATATATAAAGTAGGGAAATCATCTATCAGGAATAACTTCTAGGTGAAAAAAAAAATAACCAAGCAAAAATTAGTAAATTAAAAAAATGATTGTTATGTGAACAAGCATTTCATTGTAATACAAAACAAATAGCTCACTTCTCTGGTTTCTCCAAAATGGTGGATATTCTATCTCTCCGCGGAGCTTTCTTGGACAGCTTCTTCCTTCTATTTGGATCTTGCTTCAACTGCAACATGTATTCGGGAACTTCACAGCCAGACTGTTTCATTACTGACGCTATACTGAAGAAGAATGAATGTCTTATGTCGAATAGTTTTGTAAAATATCAGTTATTATACATAATATGTGTGCATATAAAACACTATATACTACATATATGTTGAAACAAACTAACCTTCTAAGATTGACAACATCGTCTAGAGTAAAGAAAGTTATAGCTCTGCCTTTCTGTCCGGCGCGACCTGCTCGTCCCACTCTAAGATAATGAATTAAAAAAAAAAATTAAAAATCTTATCAATATTTGCTTCTGAATGCACCTGGTAAGGTTACCTGTAAGAGATTTTGTTTTTTTTTTTTTTTTTTTCTTTTGTACAGCCCTCTTCTTATAAAGAAATTCATCAATTTATCTATCTATTAAAAAAGACACTAGACTGAGAGAGCCTAGTGTCAAGACACTCCATTATAATGTATAACATTAAAGGTGATTTAGTTTCGAACACACACACCTATGCACATACGCAATGGCGGACGGCGGGAAGTCGTAGTTGACCACCAAGTTGACTCCCCGGAAGTCGATCCCGCGCCCCATCAGCTCCGTGCAGACGAGCACCCAGATGCGGCCCGTGCGGAAGCTGCGCACCACGTTGTCGCGCTGCAGGTGGTATATATACTATCTATGTTAATACTTGTGGTTGGCGGAATGCGGCGTATCTGAGGGGTTACTGGAGGCTATAGGCTATAGGACGACTGTCATATGTCATAATTATAATATAATTAATTAAGCTTTAATATAGCTATAATTAAGCTTATAATATAATTATAAGCTATCTTAATAAGTATTTTTTTCTAAATGAATGAACGTCGTAGAAAAGTAAATTGTACATCATGGCATGGTACGAGTATCATCAAAAACTATTTTAGTAGTCGGTTCATTATTGTTTTTCCATACATAATACTAACATATATACATACATTTCACAAGAAATATATATAATAAAATTCAAATTAGGCTACACCCTACTTGGGCCTGTGTCCTGTCCGCGTGTATGACGTCAACGTTAATCCCGTCGTATATAAGTTCTTTAAACAGCTGCTTCCCTCTGTCCTTGCTTTGGACGAACACTGTAACGTAATTAAAAAAAAAAACACATTATATCATATTTTTATTATATTAAAGTGTTAATCCACACTAAGGTTCGAAAAATAGTTAAAGAAAGCATATAAAAACTTGAATGCAGCGGGATTTGAACCCGCGACTCATGAAAACCATCTAAAACCTCCCTACAGAGATGCATATAACAATTACGACGTAGCGCCAGGAAGAACGCATGGCTTAGTGGTCGGAGCGCTTGGACAGGTTTCCAGAGGTGTGGGTTCCAATCCCGCTGCGTTCAAATTTTTATAATTTTCTTTAAGCATTTAACATTATATCAATTATAATGATAGTATATAATTACATCGAGTACAGAAGACTTGAATTAGTAGAGTCAACATATAATAAAACTGATAAATAACTTAAATCTAATATAAAACGTTAAATTTTCAAGTGACATATTGATAATATAGCAGGGTGGGAAGAGGCATACTGTACAAGGCATTCTACACTGAAAGGTGATAATTTACCCAAAACGGGTGGTTTCAGCCCCTTCTGCACCAGCTGTCTGAACGCGACCAGCTTCCCGTTCTCGTTGCCGCAGAACAGCAGCTCTTGCTCCACCGTAGCCGCTGCTGCATTTCTAATAGAGAAATAATTAAAACTATATATAACAATAAACAATTCACAAACACGCTGTATAATTGGTGGTGGTATATTAATTCTTATAGTTAATAAAATTTAATTTATTCTACTAATAATAATAATGTTAAAAATAAAAAAAAAAATAAAATGTATAAACATTTTTTTTAACTACATCCTGTATTAGCAAGGTGGGCACTAGCCAGAGAGTTGATGTTAAGACTATGACTAGAAAGCGGAGAAAAGTGAACATATCATCCTGGAAATTATTATTTACAGACAGACAGTTGGTGTTTACAACAACAGACACTCAAATTATATACAAGACAGACGATAGAGTGAGATTCAATTTATTCTGTACATACAATTGAAAACAGTATATCTAATACTTTGTAAAGCAAATAAGTATTGATATTTTGAAATAAAAAAAAAATTCAAAAAAAAAAGACAAATTATGTAACAACAACCAACAGACATAATTTATTTTATAAATTGCAATGAAATGTCAAATTAATTTTATTTGCCAATAAAAACAAAAAAAAATGTATTTATTTATTCTACAAATAATTATTTATCACAATAATTTATCCATTTATCCAATTTAAACCTTACTTACCTCATCCCGACTGTGACGTTGACCAGCCCCCGCATGCTCCTCCTCGCCCACTTCGCCACGACGGGAGTATGAGTCGCGCTGAACATGGCCAGCTTCACCAGTTTCGTTGAACACGAGGTTATTATGGCGTCCAATTGTTGCCTGAAGGTGTCCACTTCATCTGTGGTACCTTCGAAGAGCTTATCAGCCTCGTCTATTATCAGCCATTGGATTCTGGAAAGATGTGTCAAATATAAATATATATATTTTTCCACACATAGCAGGGTAGACACTGCGTCCTCCACTTTCAATCCAATTATCGAGGCCTTACGTAGTGAGTGACAGATCTCAACGCCACAATTTGTCTGCTTACCAGAGCGAGGAAATGAAATAACTCCTCCGAGTGGGAATCGAACTCACGACCGTCGTGTTTGCAGCCAGGCGCTGTTAAAATCGGTGAAAAATTTCATTCTGTTCGATGAGCAGATTCACTCGCACCGTAGGCAGCAGGTAGGCAGAGGGAACTCGACACTTGGCTCTGTCTTACTACACTTATATATATTTAGGGAGTGAGGGGGAGTCTTAAGAGAGGAAAGCTTGAGATTTCAACGGAAAATGGAACAAAAAGGATTTCCTTGCCAAGCAAATTAGAACAATGACAGTATTTTTTTTTATTAAATATGTATGTATAATTTTAAAACTTACTTCTCTAATGTGATGCCACAATTTTCTTGATTGAGCAGATAGCACAGGCGATTGGGCGTACTTATTACTATATCTGTAAAGAAAATCAATTACAAGCCACAGCTTCATGCTGTATTCCGCATATAGCAGGTTAGACAGCTGCTCACCGCCATATTTTGAGACATAACTCGTTGAATGGTGAAACTCTACACTGCGCTTTATCTTCTTACCAAATCAAAGAAATCAAAAAAAACAACAGTGTTCTTGCATAAGGTTCCCGAAGCCTATCCTGATATCATCGTATGCTGGATATAGGGTGAAGGCTTTTTTTCTTATTATAATAATCTTATAAATCTCTAATTAACATATGGTTTAACTGCCTTTAATTATAATTTTAATCTCAAGGTTCAAGTCCTGCTTCATTTAAATAATATGTCATAATCACTTACCACTCTTTCTAAAAGTAGCTTCTCGTTCCTTCACTTTACTTTCTTTGATACTTCTTATCACTGTACATCTTAATTCAGTACTAGCCGACAATCTCAAAGCTTCACGGTATATTTGATGTGCTAACTCCCTAGTTGGGCAAAGCACTAGGGCCCTAGGACCACCCTGGGGAGCGCCCAGAAGGTGGAATAAAGGTAGAAGGAAGGCTGCAGTTTTGCCTGAACCAGTTGGTGCTGTCGCTACTATTTGACGCCCCTGTAGATGTGACAATTGTATTTTATTATGTAAATGTAAAATTTCAGTTATAATTTGAAATATACAAAAATATCTCTAAGAAAATAAGTCTACTTTATAATAGAGATGTATTATTTACTTAAAATTTTACAATATCCATTCTTATATCTAAATTCAATATGTTATTACCATTTGAAATTATTAAATAAGTATTTTTTAATAAAAATAGTCGCAATATTTATTTCCTTATATGCAATTAATATATTTTCACTTGTATAAGTTAAAGCCCTATTCCGTTAAACCAAATATAAAGAATTACCTCCAGCATACAAGGTAAGGCTTGCCGCTGTATAGCAGTAGGTTCTGTATACCCACACTCTCTTACAGTATCTACTAGCTCCTTCGCCACATTGTATCTAGATATTAAATCAGAAAAATCCTTTAAGGCACTGGGTATGTGTCGTCCTACAGCTCTAATGCCATGTTCATTTCGAAAACGATTTTGCTGAAAAAAACCAAAAAATTCAAAGTTTGACAAATAATAAAATTACAAGTCTTTTCTTATATGTTTAGTATACAATTCTCGTGCTTCACATCTCTCATATAAATAACATTTTTTATCACATTTAATTATAGTATTGGTATGATTTAAATATTTTAAATATGCTAAGGCTGTACTAACCTCTTCTAATTCAAGTTTCTTTTTTAATTCCTCAGGAGATAATTTAGATCTTTTTTTTTTCTCTTTTTTGTTTTTTATATTTTCTCCTTCTATTAATTGTAAATCAACTTCGCTGTCTGAACCATTGTGTTCATTTTCAGATTCTGATTTTAATATAGAATTGTCATCTTCTAGTTCTTCTAGATCTTCTTTTATGTCTACAGGCTCTTCTTTAATTTGTAACGTTTCTTTTTTCGGTGTATCCTTTAGTTGGCCCTGTCAATGTTTGATTGTACATGAACAAAACGGATTGATCATAAGAATGTATTACATACAATGTGGAAAAACTTGACTAGGAGTATCTATATAAGTAACATTATTATACAAAAATGAATTAACAATAATGTAGATTATATTTAAAAAATGATTGAATAAACTTTAAATATAAACAAAACAAAATGGTATAAATTATTGAGGTTATAATGCACTTACGTTGTTATTCAGACTCAAAACACGCCGTTTAAACGTCAGTCCTTTTGTAAGTTTCTTAAAAATATCATATGCATCCATTTTTATAATGATTCATTTAAAAATTCTTTATTTAATAATAAAAAATACATGTGAGACCCACAATCAACAACAGACATATAAATGACAGTTAAGGAATGAAGTTGTCAACTTGAAGTTCCATTTTTTGTTCAGAAAATAAAGTAGTAATATTTTAAGATGTTAGCTAGTAAAATACACAATAGAACTAAAAGCTAAAAAGATAAATATCATTGATATTATTATATTAAATCATGTTTAAAATTATTATTTATATAAATTATAAATTTTGAAAATATCCAAGTAACTAGGTTACATATTTAAGGCTTTTACATTAATTAATAATTATTATAATAACAAAGTCACGTTTGTTTTTATTTGTAGAAAAAGAACAAGCTTAAAAGAAACTGTTTAAACATTATTGACACATTTTCAGAATGATTAGAGAATCGAGTAATATTAAACGCTCAAAATCATTAAAAATATTTAAAAAGATGCTTAAAAGTTATTATTTAAAGTATGAGTCACATTCAGATGACATCGATATAAACAATTGCGTATTTTTAAACACAATTATAATATGTTTTAGAATATTACAAAAGTAAGTATATTTTTAGTTAAGTATGTACTATGGTTGTATTCGGATATAATATGATTGGTACCTATGTATGTATTATTATATTATATTTTCACTGCTCACGCTTTATTGTATATAGTATAAATTTTCCTAACCCAAAGGTTGTTCGAAAGAAAACGCTGATAAAACCACCTTTTGTGCATCATTTATGTTTTTGTTTTCTTTCTTCCCTTCTTTGTTTAAATACCAATTTATGTACAATAAGGAATAAACAAATTTATTTTTA
The DNA here is from genome assembly GCA_037127375.1 of Dione juno. Lineage (NCBI taxonomy): Eukaryota > Metazoa > Arthropoda > Insecta > Lepidoptera > Nymphalidae > Dione > Dione juno. The sequence goes on from JAXRJS010000054.1 coordinate 707,106, forward strand.
TAAACATTTTGTTTTAAGTTTAATTTAACTTATTTTAATTTTATCAATGAAATAAACCGAAAAGTATATTTATAAGAATCCATTAATATATAACAGTAGTAACAGTAGCAGTTTTTACATGAAATATACGCATGAACCTACATAATCATTCATATTTTTATTCTTAGCTTCACGCTATATCCAGCAGGGTAGGCAGAGAGAGCTGTAGGCTCAAGGAACCTAATGTTAAGACACTTCATTCGTCACATTCCGCCTTTCGAGGTTCTCCGTGTTGAGAGCGGAACTCAACGCTGCGATTTTTCTTTGTGGCTAGAGGATGTGCCTATACGCCATGACTGTTCTCTTTTATATTTATATTATTATAATATGTATATATTTTTCTATTTGTAAATTATGTCACAATTCATCAGATTATATGATGATATTCATAATCCTGATGATGATGTATCCCGAATATAACAGGACAGGCAGAAAGAACTAATAGTCGAGACACTTCTTCTTTGCTTTTCGCTCGCATTTGAGTAGTGGAATTCAATGCAATATTTGGCTTACTAAACCGGAGACTTCACTCCCACATGTAGAAATTGAAACCATTGTAGATCACTGTTTACATTTAGACTCTATTCTAAGGGATATCTAGCTTAAATAAAAAAAATAGAATATCTGAAAAGAATGTCAATTATTAGCATTTTTCCCCCCGTGACATACAAATAACAAATCCTGTACGCATTCTGTCTCGAAAATTTGTTCAAATTAATATACTTTCATTTTTTATATGTTTTATTTTAACATCTGATCTGCGAATGGTGTTATCCTTTTTGGTATTTTCAATATATTTGTGTATTATTATTTACGCAAGCACATGTAATAAGTAACATATTAAAAAAAAAACTGAAGAAACAATAGATCATGTTTTGTAAAATCTTAACAATATAACGTTTATTATAGCGTATGGTAAGGATCTGGGTACGAAATAAAAATACACATCATCAATGGAATCACTGCGAGTTTATTAAATTTTAAACTTTTATTACATCCAACTGTTCATATTTTGCATTATTTCAAAACATAAAGGACCGATTACAACCCAATTAAATTAATTCAGATTGTCAGATTCAAAGATACTTAGAGTACTAGTTCATCCGACTTTGATATGTTCCTACAACGCAGCCCGCTTGATTCCTTAATCACATATATCAACAACATCAAAACAAGTAAAGACACCTCCTTTTAATAAATATTGAAGTCATAAAATAAAAAAAAATACTAGTTTGAGAAAATTTCTAAACGAACATCAAATGTCAAAATTAGTTTGGTCAGCAAACAGCGCCAAATTTGAGTGACAGTTGAAACTGAAAGTTTACGAAATAACTTTGGAAACATTAGTTACTGAACGAAACGGACATTTTAAAGAATTATTGCTGTATACACATGTGAGTACAATTTAGAATATTAACCTTAGTTTCTTATTTATTATGACTTCACTATTTATCAAATAATCTCAATTCATCATAGTCGACTTCAATACAATCTACAACAAGTAGTACTTTAAGTGTCTTGACTGAAGATGTTCCAGCTTACAACAATTTCCAAGAGGATCCTAACTCTCTATAGGGCGGTTAGCCACATCTAGTACCTTATCGAGCAATACACAATACTATTAAACATTTTTGTACATTCCGCTCCTGAAACTTTCCGAACATGTAAAGTCAACAAAACTCACTAACTAAATGTAGTCAAAAACATATTTCTCCTCTTTGATCAACGATGGCAAACTATAACTTTTACAATAGTAACACAATATTAGTTTAGGCATATAAAACGGCCGTAAATGTTGCCACGTGCGTCCATCGCGCGTGCTCTGAGTAAAAATAAAATAAATTAATAAAACGTGTATATCTCCATAATGAATCGAGGGTACGTATCACTTAGACGAGAAACCTTAAAAGAAAGTTGTTACTAATAAAAACGCAGATCGTGCATATATTAAATTACGAAAAAAAAAAAAGAAAAATCTTAAACTAAACGTGTCAGCAAAAATATAGTGCAGTTAAAATTAGAATTGCCACTTAATTAACATTGACATATAAATTGATTTTCTTAAAAAAATATTTCTGTGTATAAAATGTGTCACCAAGCGTAACAAGTAACGCGGGTGGAATTCCGCTAAGAATTCGATTGAGGCGCTTTTAACAATACATTATATATACTACCATGTAAGTAATTACGATAGAAAATATCTTAAATATATCGATTGTGAATACTTTTCTCGATAAATATCGCCCCTAATAGGCATAAAAGGGAAAAGATCGCGCCACAGACGATTTTTTAGCGAAATTACTCTCGCGCATCCTCATTTGTAGATAAAAAGTTACTTCTAGCAATATATTGTATGTCATACATAGGTTGGGTATATTGTAAATACTTTTAATATCAGCAGACGGGCTATCAACGACGTTGCTCGACAGGGGAGGCGAATGAGCTACTTTATAATATAATACTTCTTATTTTTATATAAAAAGACGTAAGTGCACTTTGAATTACGGAACTATGATTGTTACTATAGGTAGATAGGGATCAGCAGATTATTTATTATCAACAGAGCTCACTGGTTCCGCACTCGTCTATAAATCTTAGTTAACAGTAATAAAACTCCGTCTATACAAAGTCCTCTAGGACCTCTAATTATAGGAACACTGTAAAAGTATAAAGAATAGGTAGGTACGTCAGAGGACACGTGTTAGGCGGTTACCATGGAAACGATATAATGAACTGTCAAAATTCAACGTCCAATGAACTTAGGAGCCGAAACATCTCTCGAGGAGGTTCTAGTTTGAAATATCTTAAGATAATCTGCAATTGATCACATCACTTATTGATAAATATGTGTATAATTACTGAGGTACTATGGCAGATTGGAAACTATTGCTATAACTGCATTATAATAATTATATTATATTAAGTGGAAGATACTGTATATATTAAAGCTATTGACTTAAGAATATAGCGACTAAATGTATATACTTTCATCACGACACGTTCACAGACAGAAACACCAACGACTTATTTATCGAGTCAAATAATAACAACGAACGAACCCGTGGGACATGACTAACATCACACTGCGATTGTTCTCGAAAAATCTGTATAAAAATATAAATAACTAGAATATAAAGTATTGTCCAAGGAAAACAAATAGCAGTGATAGTACATCGAGCTACAAGTCGGTGCCGTTTCACTCTGCTGGCTTTAGGTGAAGTCGATTTATTCTCAAAAAACGGCTTTTGCGTCCCCGGTCGAGCAAATTTAAATTATTTTAAATAATTATCTATTGTGATCTGGTGGCCGACGCTTGTATTCCGGGACATCGCCCCCGAAATAAAAACGTTCAACGATAAACTATTGCATTTTATATATGGATATGGTAACAAAAATAATGTATGTATGGAAATAACTATGTAACAAGTGTTATATTATTGACAATATCTATAGTTATTGTATTTATAAATATAAATGATCACGATTGTTGACTTGTCCTGGTTAAACAAAGTAAACCCATGTCTCCGTGTAAAACCACTTGGATCGACGCCGCCACCACTTATTACTACGCGTATACATTTATTTAAGTATATCAAGTAATTTATTTTTCAGGAGATAGTCTAAGCTCCCTTCAGACTTCGACCCTCGCATCATGTCTTCGCAATAATTTCTTGATCCGTTTATTGTTTGTTTATAAAGGCGGACCAATTGACTCCAAGTAGTTTTACTCAAAGAATTAACTATAATAAGATTTAAAATTAAAAGATTTATCAAACATATAATACTTAACATTATTGGAGGTAATACTTAGATTTAAAAAGCAAGATTGTTTTTGTGAAACCGATTTGTGAACTATTGTGTTTCATTAATGTCACCTTACATACGATATTTACACTAAGCACGTTCAATGCCATTTCTTGTCAGTAAATGTCGTTTACGATTTGCCCTGTGTTCTAATATTAACCATTTAATGTTTACTCTATCGGCAGTATAAATGGACAGGTTTAGCGAAAAAAAAAAATATAATAAAATTTCGCACATGGCAACACGTAAGTGACTTGTAACTTGATAGCTTAATAAATTCGAATAATCTAAAATAAATCGCTCGTGCAGACGTCACCCACTTAAGTATTGCCAGTGTGAATATCTTATAATTTACTTATTGTAGGCTATTGTAAGTTGTACTGTTACGAAGGCATCCCGTTGTTGATTATTTTGTGCATTACCTACTTTAGTAACACAGTCGGTTTGTTAAACATATATTGTTAGTAAACTTAAAATAAATTATGTGGACAAAGCCAAATGAAGTAAGTATATTAATTAATCGAGACGCTGTAATAGATTATAAAAAAGACGTTTTCTCACTTATCATATTACTATTTAAAAATGCAGTATTTTGGTATAAATTGCAAAATAATATTCTTTACGTTTCGCTGTTGTTGTTGTTGTTGTTGTTGTTGTTTCTATTTTTGTTTTTTAAATTGTTGTGATTATTCTTTAGCTGCGGTCGCTAAAAATTTTTGCCGACACATCCAAACTTAACCAAATGCCCTATGCCTAGTAACAATCACCAACGGCTGTCTCCGATACGATGTAGTTCGCAGCTGTTCACTGAGATCAAAAAAGAATTTAGAATTACGACATACTTTCATATTTTACAACACAAAAAAATTGGTGGGAAAATAATCCACTTTTTCTTTCAACAAAACAGTCAATAACAAGCTTTCAAACGGCCGAGCGAATGAAATAATTGCACAGCGAAAACAACAAACGCAACACTAAAAAAAAAAAAAAAAAAACGTTATAGAAAGACTAAGTCCTAAGTTTCACTATTAATAAATCCATTAGTAGAATATATATAAAAATCCTTTCCGTTAATGATTTTATCTATTCACTATTTTAGTTAATAATATCACGAGGCTTTATTCCCGAATGCCACGATCCTTCAATTACTTATGTATTTACCGCTATACTTATAACATATTTACAATTCAAACTACCCGCTTGCTTTTCCTTCTAAGCTCCCTAAGATGATACTATGACGATATTTCCGAACCGATTTCGCCCTCGGAATCTAAGACAGCCAGTTTAACATTCAAATAAAAATTAATATATATAAAAAAAAAACAAAATATGTGAGGTATTACGAACATGGAGGTACGCGCGTTATTACCGGGGAATACCACGCTTTTTACAAAAAAAAAACCCGAAAATCATGATAAAAATTAATAATTTGTTTAACAAATTAATTTAAGCTGAATATAAAAACTTATTTAAATATATTTGGAATTATACCAAATAACATTCAATTAAAACTCATATCACAAAGTACGAATATGTAACATTCCGAAAAAGAAAAAAAGACTTACATATATATATATATTTATATATATTCTTAAAAATTTACCCTAACATTGAAATTAAATGCAATTTAATGAATTCAAAGTAAATCAATTACAATTGCATAAATCTCTCAGGCTCTATGTATGAATCTTGAATTGGAAGCTATTATATATGATATGATTGGAACTTTAATATGTATTTGTAGTTCTCGTAAATTTTGATAAGATATGGCACAGTTCGATTTCAGAATCATTTTTCAGAATGTTTTCTATCCTACCAAAAAATAAATGCGTATTGGCAAAAAACCCCATTTTACTCTCTTTGGCTTGTGAAATATCACTGTGTAGAAATATTTTATTCCTGCATATTATTTATAGATATTTATGTGATATGTTGGGTTGCTTAAATGCAATGCAGATTTATTTATATTATCAAAATGAATTCGATAACACCCTGAAAAGATATGTATTTAGCCATGTGCGGTACCCAAGCGATTACCTACAATACAAGTAAATAATAATATATTTTTACATCTGCAGCCATCTTATGGTCAATCCTAAGACTTAAAGAATTTTGAGAATATAATAATAATAATAATCTAATAAATTTTCAATAACGAGACGTCCGCTACGTTGGTCGACATTTAAATAAGAAACCACTATACACTCATAGAGAGAAATCCGAAAATGGATACAGATTAAATATAATTATGTTAATGAATACCTAATACCTACGTGATTTATACAGACGAAAACGATATCTTTTCAGTTTCGCGATTTGAAACCACGAACGTATACGATCGTCAATTTTACAGCTTTTCGAAGACCCACACAGTTGGCTCGCTAGCTTTGTTCGCTTATATTTTGTCATATAACCCTGTAAACAAGGATTTGCCAACTGGCAACTCCTGAGCATTTACTTCTCATCCTCACCTAACTTCACTTTCGTTCGTTCGTTCGCCAACTTTTACTCATTCTTTGTCAGTTCGGAAATCTCAAACCATTTAATAATCGCAAGACGAACGAAGGCACGGCTACTTATACATTGATCAAAACGTCTTTATTGAAGCCAAAACGCACATAGAATACATATATTGTTCGTAGACGCAACACTTTGTACTTTTAAAATCAGATTCTAAGTAGTCTTTTATTTTTTTTAAACATCAACATTTTTTTCTTAATTTTTTTTTTATCTAAAAAATTTGGTAATTAACTCCTAAATATTCTGTATTTAAATTTAGATTTGGCGATCCGAAAAAAGTTTCTTTAAAAAATATTTTCTTTCAATATTTTAATATTAACTGTTTAAAATTTGTACGATTCCGTTTGTACAGTTACCGATTCTAATTTGACACTAGACATTTATCGAAAATTGATTTTAAAAATGTTATATTCTCTTTAGAATAGAGTTGGCATAATTTTGGCAGTACTAGATATATTAATACTTTAGTATTGCTCTGAATTACATTGTCATATTGAACACCGTTTGACCATTTACTAAATCTCGCCTTCGCATCTGTCACAAAGTGGAGTTCCACCGAAGCGTAACACTAGATGACTCCTACGACAATACTGTTCATTTTTAAAACTAACGTCAATATTTTACTACCATTATAATACAATTAACCATTAAAAAATGCGGCAGAGTCCTGCAATTTTGGCATAGTCCATATATTGCACACGTACGCTATCACTATCGTGCTCGAGTTCCGTTTCTCAAAATTCAAACAAGCATTTCGAGTCCAGCCGGGGGTGGTGAACCAAGCGTGCCTATTATATATAAAAAAAATATTCCAATTGTTTGTTTTCGAGGACTTTTAAAAACCAACCCCGGAATTTAGGGCACGCGTGGTACGCCAACCCTGGTTCAAGCCATGGTTTGAGGTCATTGAAGGCCGGGTGGAAGTTGCGGCGTGTGATCAGCTCCCAAATCAAAGAGATGATGCGGCGACGGCGCCAGAGCACTGTGCAGTGCCGACGTCTTGAGCAGCCGCTTGAGCATTCCACTCGATCCCCGGTGCTGAAGACTCTTGTGCGTTGTCAACGAGTTCTTCGTTCTGTACCTCCGGTGGCAAAACTCGCACACGTACAACGTATCTGATTGCTCGTGTTTGTCTTGAAAATGTCGCTTTAGGGAGTAATAACAAGAGAATGTCCTGCGGCAGTATGGACACTCTTGTGGCTCGTTGATACCGCCAGCTGTCGGCGGGGGCATACGGAGGGGCGGAACAGCTGTAATGTAAAACAATTACTATACTCTCATTACTATTGGGATTTCTCCTCGTGTTAGTTGGCAATCTTGCTTTCTATAGGTTTAATAGCGTTTATATATGTATGTTTACATGTATGAGGTTTAATAATAATACTAATTAATAATATGCACTGTACACATTGACTAACTACACAATAATCACGAGTTTATTTCAAAATTTAAGGAAATTCTTTCAACCACAATGACACAGAAACACGTGATAACAAAAATGATAGAAGCATGCTCCAAGCAACACAACAACGTCAAAACTGCGTAACCCGTTGGGATGGGGTCTTTCAGGGTTTAAATTGGAAAATAATAAACTTAAAAGAAATGAAAAACAAAATAAACAAAACTTAAATAGAAAAGGGACCCTTAAACCTAGATCGTCTATCGAGAATGCTGTTAATGGATCAGCGGTCAGTAGTAACCCTAGGTGGCTGTCTATAAACAGATTCTAACCTTTATGAGTGATGTTAAGTACGGCTGTCGGGTTGGCCTCGTGGTGATTCTCTTTGCTAGATGAATCCTGCCGCACGCCGCGCCAACTCCGTCCAAGTAGTCACTAAAAAAACCGGATTTGATCCGTTTCCCCCGGCCTCGATTTGTGGTAGGTGTATATGTGAGTCATTAGAGAGTTCCTCGAGCAGTAAACTCTTTCACAGATAGTGCATCTGTACTCTTCTTGCCTCTCCGCGTGTTTGTCTGCGATATGTCGCTTCAAAGAGGCCTTTGAGCACAACACTTTCGTGCATTGCATGCAGGTGAATAATTTTTTACCTGAAAACAAATCGAAAAAAAAAACAAATATGGGGTTGGTCCCCGGACCCGGTAAAATAAAAATAACACCTTTATAACCTAGCTGTTATTCTTTTCTAAGTAAACTTTTTTTTTTTTTGATTGTGAACTAAAACATTGGAAAAACGAGGAGTGAACAAAGTGATCAAAAATATTATAAAAATAATAATAAAATAAAAATAAATCAAAAATAAATATAAATGATTGCGAAGCTACAGTGGCCAATGAAGTGTTAGAACAAACACATGCAGATGGCGGGAAAATTGTTTTTTTTTTTTTAAACGGGATTGAAAAGCGCTGAACAAAAACCAAGTGCACTACAGCTTACGTCTACTTTGAAGCTTGATCTAAGTGAGGTGTTTAATAAAACTAACATCAGGTTTTTTGTATATTTGTTTTTATTAAAAACGCCATTATCATCAATATTAGGATTTATGAAGTTCGGTTTAACGTTTACAATTACATTTTATGAGTAGTTACGTCAAGGTTTAAAAGTAAGAAAAGAACTATTTGTAAATATTATAAGTGATGTAAAATTAATTGAATATTTAAGTAAGTAATATAACTATAGAGTGGTGCAGCCCATTAAATAGATTAGTTTTTGAAACGTTCCAATACATTCGCCAAATTTCCGTCTAAATAATAGCGTTTAAATGGAAGACAAACTTAAAATAACAATTTTTGGCACCATTATCCCACAATAAAATGGGCTGCATTACATACACAGATGCCAATTATCAACAAGATACTAAGATCCAAGGATAGTATAATAATTTAAGAAGAAAAAAAATAATAAAATTTTCAATACAACAACCAATAAATTAATTTAGATTCCTTATAAAATAAGTAAAAATGCCAACAAGAAGTATAAGAACACATCGAATAAGGTCATCACGCCTGGACGTGCGGTAGAAAAAAAATATACCTTAACACGTAGAAAGATTAAAAAAAAAACTTAAACAGGTCACAGAAACAGTCTTAAACTTGCTAAGATCCTAACTAATGTAGTTCCGACAGGGATGTGTTCTGCTCCTTAGAACACGGTGTAATTCGCCCCCAAAACCCACAGATCCTCTGAGATCCCCAAAACTTAGCCGCTACGAGACATTTATAAATTAAAAGATCCTCGAATCACACATAATAAAATTTTGAATAATACCGAACCGAAACAATCACGCTTCTGACTTGTAATTTTTGATTTCTCTATAAAATTATCAATTTATTAAATAATTGTACATTTTATTCTAGAAAATACGCCTAATAGTGTACAATTAAAATGCGTACTTAGTCTAATCAGTCTATAGCGCTTATTAATTTTGGCATAACATTTTCATTTTTGAATAATTTTTCTTCTAAATAAAATTCACAAGATCTTTCGATTGCTACATCGATAGCCAAATTATTACTGACTGCCACACTTAGCAGCACATCCCTGTAATCGTAAATTAAACATGTAGATGCTATTACTGCTACGAATTCAGATAAACCTTACACCTAAATAGTCAACTAACTTAGTTCCCAAACCCAAATTAACAATAAAAACTATTACTAAATTACTACACAAAAAACAACAATCCTACGTCGTACGTTCAAAAATCTTGCAAATAGATTCTTTTTTATTTTGCAAATAAAACTTAACATGTTTTTACTTCCCATCATTGTGCACGGAATGTTGCGAATTTTTTTTAAAACAATTTAGTTTTTCCCTTTCGATATACTTAATCCCATTTTTGTGATCCTAATTTCCCTAACGAACATCGTTCCAATTTAGCACCAAATCACTAGTCTTCCAATTGTTTAAAAATATCGTAATAAAGCTTATCAATTAACTAAACAAATTTAATGGCTAAGCGTTTATGCATATAATAATAACAACATAATCTTAACGTATAGTATTAAAATTTACTTTAGGAAGCCTCATACGTTAAAGTAGCGATACCTCATAGGCAACGAGTGTTCCGAACACTAGGTACTCCTAAACCATTTTAGAAGTTTACTCAAAATATGTCTTTTTTTCCAAAAAAAAAAAAAATATGTAAAGCAGGCACTAATAATTACTTAATGTGTATATTGTTACAATAAATTATGTGTTTAGATTTACACTTATATAAGATCTCTTATTGCTATGAAAAGAAATATAACATTGATATAGCGACTTTGCTCGCCCAAAAATAGTGATGTTCATTCAACTAGATAGATTATAGATAAACATTAAAATGAAAAATAGCCTGGAAGTCTAGATTCAGACAATTTGGGTATTGAAAATCTAGTACATTTAATCTACTATATGTTTAAACAAACCAGCACTATGAACTATTTATTTAAATCAGGAGTCATCTTAACGGTTCTACGTATACGATTGAATAACATACATTGATATGATAAGTTAGGAATAATACGACCCAAAATATAGCTATTCCGAATCTAGACAGCAATAAAAACGTCTAAAACTTTGCCTAAATAAAAAATATCCGTTTACATCTATGTACGTACGTATGGCAAGCAGAAATTTGTATTATTTAAAAAATTCACACTGTTCAAATTTAGGAACATTTAACACTGAGAATTATTAAGATTTAGTTATTACCTATTAAGTATTTAATTAATTTTTTTTTGTCTATTAATAATGTGTTGTTTATTTCACACAAAAAGGAATAGCTAAATCGTATAATAATAATAAGTTTAAAAATGTTTACAAATATGTCGAAATGTAAACGAATAATTCGACGATAACAAAAACGAACACAAGTTAGTGATAAACTTACATGGAAAAGTAACTTAAAATCTGACTAAACTAAAAAAAAAATAAATATATATATATATATAGCCATAATGATTCGCTTAAATGGCACCTTGCGATTCACTTGCTTAAAATGCTAGTGCATTTGAAAAGCATAACTTGGAGATAACCAGAAAAGAAAAAAAAAATAATAATAGAACAAATGAAACAAACAGTCGACTAGATAGAGTAACAGTAAAATAAAGTAAAAAGTCGACTTTAATTTAATGAAAATTGATTGTGATGTCAATTACTATTTCAAGATCCTGGTTTCAATGGTGTAATAATGGTATATATATTAGAATTAATCCTGGTGTCACGGGGGCCGGCTAGGGTGGAGTCACTGATGTTCTTGATCGTGTTGATCCAAGACTCAATAATTAGGTATAAATTATATGTGAACTTGACTCACCTTGCATCTGTTGTGGCTGTTAAAATTAAAATCATTAATATCTAGATCAGTTCTCCTAGCCTAGCTACCCCCGTGACTTTGTCTGTTTGTATTGTTTGTATTGTTTGGTATTGTATTGTATTGTATTGTATTGTATTGTATTGTATTGTATGTTGTACTATTATGTAGTATTGTATTGTATTGTTTGGTATTGTATTGTATTGTATTGTATTGTATTGTATTGTATTGTATGTTGTACTATTATGTAGTGACAGTGTTGCGTGGCTGTTAAAAGTAAGTTTTCGGTACTATTGGTGCTATGTGTTCTGTTTCAGTCTTACAGTCAATGAACTAAAACACCTAAATAAAATAATAAATTTGAAAAGCCTCATTAGCCAATTATATATTTGTGTATATAATTTTTATTTTATTTTTAAATAGATTTTTAGTAATCTCGTATAAATATCTAAGTGTGAGATCATGAAGGTAAAAAGTACAGAATAAATAAAAAAAAAAAAAAATTGCAAAACGCCGAAAAATGAACACAACGTTGAAAACAATATGCCTCTTTTGTTACTTACAACGAACACTGCTCCACTTTATAAATTTAAGCCTAATATATAAATTTACAGCACCAAGATTTTTCACTTTTCTCAAAATATTAAATTTACTCTTTCGCCTTATTGTCACACATTTAATATAGTGTAAAATTCAGGAATCCTCTTACCGCAGTATTGCACTTAGCGGGCGTTTATTAAACACTTTACATTGACCAAATATCGCCCTCCCTTGTTTAGTTTGGAATGTTTATTTCCATAATATCGAATACAATGAGTTAGTGCCGGACGACCGGGTCACGGATCGCGTCTACAAGTCCCGAGATAAACATTTAAAACAGTAATGTAAATAAAATAACTCGACATTAACACGTCAATAATCTCCACGCGGGATAAAAAATATAAATCATCTACTATATAGAAAAATTAAATGCCCAGTACCGACTTCAGGTTGAACGGCACTAAAGTAACGCCAATTAGTATTCTGACTAAATTAGAGAAATGTTCAAGTTAAAAAAATAAAATTTTCTCTAGACAATTGTTAAAGTAAGAACCAAAGGCGGTACTGAGTGTCTGAAATATAAAAAATGAATTAATTTAGACGTTAAACTGATCTTTGAACTTGTAGAAGTCGATGTTAGGTTGGGCGGGCGGCAGTTTCGCCTCCGCAGAGAGGTTCTGCGGTTGCTGCTGGGTGGCGCGCTGGCGGCGGTGGTAGATGCTCTTGTGGTTGTTCAGGGAGTTCAGGGTGCGGAACACCTTGTGGCACAGGGTGCACCGGGCCGAATGGAGCGGCTGCAGGTGCTGCTGCTCAGTGTGACGCTTGAGCGTGAGCCTCGTCGACAGCAGCTTGCCGCACACCTCGCAACGGTGACCCGTCCCCAGCGGCCCCACTGCGCCACACATAACGACCAACATTAGCGCATTAGTCTCGGGTCTAAACAACCCTACATACCAACACCACAGCGACCGTCTCGACGGGTCCCAAGTTTGGAACCAATTGGCACAGTGTGCCACTTGTGGCAAATTTCGAACCTGTGTAGAGGCAATTCAACACGTAATCGACTAATGCGCTTTAAAGTTGGTTGTTATGTGTACCGATCAGATGTTCCAATTGGTTCCATGTGTAAACGTACCGTCGCACGACGGCGAACGCTTACACCTAAGCGTTTTAGTAACAATAGATACATAATATAATCTGGCGATGCGCATGCAAAGTACACGTAAAACTATGCTATGTACAAATGTTAGGAACATATCGCGTTACATTTTTTTTATTAAACTTAACAAAAGTCTAGGGGCAAGACTATGGCTATGTAGGTGGTCGGGATGGCAGCTTGGTTTCCTCAAATGGCAACGTGTATGGCAAATCGCGGGGGCGTCAATTGACAGGGTAGAATGGGCCCTGGCCGGAGGGCGGTTGCTGCTTGCGGTGGTAGATCGACTTGTGGTTTCTCAGACTATTCAGGCTGGAGTAAACCCGTCGGCAAATGTTACAAACGGGTTCCCTGGAGGGTCGCATGTGAACGTTTTGGATATGCCGTTTGAGCCGGGTCAGGGAAGACAAACTCTTGTTACAGGGCTCGCATCGGTACTCTTCCTGGGGGGTGCGGGCGCCACCTGGTCACAACACAAGCATTTAGCCCCATCGAAGCTTCCGAACGCACTTTTAATGCACTCACTATCGTAGCCTCTTTACTCAAGCACCGCCACCCCCCTTTATTTGATGATAGCCATCCGACGCGTCGATTATGCCAAGCGGTATTAGTATATTTTTTTCCTAACTCGACCTACTCAGTTAAGCTTGATGATTGTGTAAAATCTGTTGTTTTCGTTGTGGGACGCGATCGGCGGATGTAGTTTCAAATATCTCGAAAGCATTAGTATTCTTCAATGAATTATTTATCTTTTAAATAAACTGACACCACTTAATCGCAACTAAAATTCCATTGTCCAATCTTGCGCGTCCCCAGCGATATATTTCCCAAGACAATAATGAATAATTAAGTAATGCGAGATTGTTTTTAGAAACATGAATGATTCATGGGATTGCTTATTTGGTTAAATTGAGACTCGGTCAGGTTTGATCCAAATTAACATAGTCTTGAAATTTTGAAAACTAACAACGTGATATCTTCATTATAGGTATATTTGTCCGTTTTACCGACACATTTTTTTTTCTCTTTTTTCTCTTTGAAAATTTAAAGCCAATTAAATATAATTAGTGCATTTCGATGTTCAACGATTTGGGGGTAATTAAATGAAATAATCAAAAAAAAAAAACAAAGAAAAAATTATAACGAGGAATATTGAAAATTTTGTAACGACGAGAATTAAAAAAAAATAATAATTAACTAAATCGGGAAAAGAGGGGGGACGGGGGGGGGGTTTCCTACCAATACTTCAATATATCAAGACACATCTAGAAAACAAGCTAGCAATCTCCATCGTATAGTAAACATTAAACTATAGTAACAATACAGTAACATGCACGCCACGTTGCGTTTTGGTTCAATGATCAATTCTCATTTCCACAGAGCGGTCATATCTGACAAATGAAAAAAGATACACACGAAAGTCCATCGAACCATAACACAAAAAGCTAACATTAATATTGAATACAAAACACAGAGCATAATGAAGACATGTATAGGTTAGGAGTAGATATAAGTATAGTACATATATTATAAATATGTCACGTGATAATTGCCTCATACATTGTTTTTTTTTTTTTTTTTTTTTTTAATATAATACCTATGAATGATATATAAACCTAATAATGACAGAGCAGAGAGGAAGCGGTGATGGTGGCATACGACAGACAGTGCATTAAAAATATCGTTTGTTCAATATATGTATGCATAAAATAAACTTGTTGCTAGACAAGCCGCCACTCACCTTGAGATGTGCTCGCCATGCCGTCCGGCGCCAGCGGGCTCGATAGACCTGCAAGTAGCATATGGCCCTTATTCATACGAACCAATTCGCTTTTTTTAACGTAACGCGTAATACTTTTTTTTTTTTTTTTTTAGAACCACCACCATGAAAAGCTATTGGAGACCATTTTCTTTTAATACCCTTATTCTATTTAATAGTGTTACTGTTAAAGAAAATATTCTATATTAGGATTTAATATATCAATATAATATTAGCAGAGCACACACATACTAGAAGTATATATATTATAGTAAATTTTCGTACCAGCCAAGGCAGATGGATCGTTCAATGCCGTCATGCCGTAGTTATAATTGTGTTGAGATGCGAAGAGCTTGGTGTCGGCGGGTGTTATGAAGGGAGATGTGGGCAGCTGTGGTGGTGGTGTGCGGTCGTCTGCTTCAGCTGAGCTCGCGCGTGACGGTGGGCCTCCCTGAGACAAATTATATTAGGTATTAACATTGTGACTTGTGACTTGATCTTTGATCGTTGTCAATTGTTATTTTAGATTATTTTAAACGGACTCTTGCAGATTCAGCGCGGTGGTGAGTTCTGTTACCTGTTGGGTAATATAAGGGGAAAATAGAAAAATGTGTAAATTTTCTCTAATTTTCTCCATCTAGTGCTTATCAAAAATATAACAGTATTTTCTTATATAAGGATATAATAATAATTTAATATAAAAGTACAAAATAGATAAGTTTAGATGGTAATAAAGTCGACGCTGATACGAATTAAAACAAGCCAAGTCCCAACTATAGAAGTTAGAATGCCAATTTAACTTTGTAATAACGAAGCTTCTTTTATCATACGATATCTAAGAGAGGCGGAGTGGCTCTGTTTAACGGATAAATGATAATTACTTACAACTAAAGTTTTGGTTAACTGTTGTTCTTGTCAAGGATAATTCAAATCTAGCATTTCATAATATTAGTAACAAGAATATGCAAATTTAGGATTCGCAAAATATTAGAATATTTTTGCTGGCTCTTGAACGATAAAACGCGGCGTTGAGTTCCGCTAGTTAAAACGTAACGCTTCTCAAGTAGGTGAAAAGTAGAAATACAGTGAGTATATTAACACTGGGCCACTAACTAGACAGGTTCATTTTACTGGGTCAGTAATTAGACAGGTTAATTTTGAAAGATGTCAAAGGGGTGTAAAATTTGCATACGCTTTGTTTGTTCCAGCTTCACGCAGTATACAGCGGGGTAAGCGGAGAGAACCTCCCAGACCCTCCGTTCTCCGCTTTCTGCCCGGATTCGAACCATTGCGTGTTGGGTAGCGGAACTAAACGACTTTGTCTTACCAAAGTAGAGAAATTAAAATAATTCATCCCCTCAAGTGGGATTCGAACCGAAAATTGTCGCATTTACAGTTATTTTAGGTTTTTGTATGTAATTGTAAATTCTGAATTGTATTACGACTGATTTGTTTTAAAAAAGTGACCCTAAGATATATTATTGACACTAAAATATTCAGATTTCTTATGTAGCGGGACTCGAACCCGCGCTTCTAGGTAATCGTTGAGCTTCATCGTTTGACTACAATTCCATACGATTATGACTCACGTTACGTTCAAATAAAGAACGTAGGCGCGGGTACGAGTCCCGCTCAAGTTATAAATTATTTCTGCATACGTTTTATTTCCTTGGTTAAACATATTAAACAATATTATCGTTTGGATTCATTAGAAGTTATTTGTAGTTTTTGTAAGAAAACTGCTTGGAAGCTCAAATATTTTTTTACTTTTACTTTATATTATTGTATAACATTATAGTGATAAAAAATATATTTATATTCTATACGTTATATATTTAGATATAACCAACCGCTGTATACACTGATATGTAACTAAGTAAAAATCAAACGCTAAGCCGTAGATTTGTTATTGGATTCGGTTACGGTTAGTTTTTTATTTCGGATAGCCGATAGTTTCGATCCTTGTCATAACAGCTCCATGGCATGACATCTTTAATGGTATATTGTTTCATCCCTCATCCCTTATCCCGCAATAGTAAGCTCGGCAGGCAAAAGTAGCCTAGTGTCAAGACATTCCGCTCTCTGCTCTTCGTCGACAGAACACAACGCCGCACTTGGCTTCACCAGAGCAGCGATAGCTCACTACGGTCACTGGTCTATGAGAACCTCATACAAGTCCCAATTAAATAATAAAAATACATGTATGTATGTATAATATGTAAATCTATTAAACAAAACACATAAATACATAGATAATGACTGTCTGTCAAGGTCGGAGCGCTAAAACGTCTGTACTAACATATTAGCTACACGAGCTCAATGCCTCATTTGTCGTGACATACGACTCTGTCTTAATTCCGGGTAAAAATTCTAGTTACGGCTCTCTAATACTCAGTAAGTGTCAATGTCACACGTGAGGAAGTTGCGTGTTTATTTAACACGGTGTTCCATCGTTGGCCGTTACGTTAATGATGATAAGTCTTTGAATTTTGTGAGCTCTTAGTGTTTTTGTAGGTCGTCGTGGTGCAATGGGCCAGTCTGTGTTTGACTCTATATGCAATGATTGTAGCTTCGTAGCCTTGGGGTATTAATATATTGTATATTTATATTTAGCTTCACGCTGTATCCCGCACATAGCAGAGGGAACCGTAGGTTGGAGGCGCCTAGTATTAAGTAAGTTTCCCATTTTTCGCCATTCGAGGCATTGCGTGTTGAGTGGCGGAACTCAACGCCGCGCTTTGCCTTGTTACCAGTGCGAGAGAAAATGAAAATAATTCACTATCTCGAAGTGAGAATCGAACCCACAAACCGTCGCGTTCACAGACAGACGCCTCTGCGCCACTACGGTTTTATCTGCGTATATCTATTGAAGTTTGCAGCTTGGCAACCGGTATGGTGATATATTTAACCTTCGGATATTTTAAGGATATGATCTCAATCATTACAGTTATTACATACGAAATGCGCCCCAACAGTCTGCGATATGAAGAAAAATGAATGTATTGAAAATTATTCGTCCTTCACTTTGTAACTTTTCAAATAATTTACACTTACAAGTGGTCTGTGATGGGAGTGCGGCGGCGTATCATCTGTACTCCTATCAATGTCCGGATTTGACTGGCACATCAGTTCCAGGGGTTCGTTTTTCACTTCATCAATGAGCCTGGGAGATGGAGACGAGCTCGAATTGGAGATGCCGTTGCCGTTGTTCCCTTGTTCGTGGGCACGTGTGTTGTTGATCATTGAGTGATTTTTTGTTGAGAAATCGTGGATCTGGTGCTGGTCGTTGTTGTTGTCGTGGCGAGCTCGTTTGATGACGTCAGGGGAATTGTCAGCTGAACGGGACATGCGGCGTGGTGGGAGATTGATGCGACGAAGGATTGGAGGAGGATGTAGGAGAGCTTCTTCCAACTTTTCAGAGTAAGTAGGAGTGTGTGGAGCTTGAGGAGTATGTGCAGGGTGGGGAGGAGTGTGCGGGGAAGATGCAGCAGCAGCAGCTGCGCGTGCGATGCTCTGCACGAGGGGCTGCGGACAAATGATAGGATTTTACACATTGTTTAAGGTAATACAAATAAACTCGAATCTATATCAGTAAGATTCAATATTATGCATAATATATTGGTTACGTAGTGTATTTATTTCTACATTGCTTGTATATTAATTATTAAAAGCATGGGTAATTAATTCATTGGTACTGTATATCTAATGTGTTTAATAGTACAAATGTCTAGACGAAGATATCTAACAATAATGGTACATTTTGTAAATTTTAGTACTGAGTTCAACTTAATATATGTTTATAATGCTTAAAAATTTAAATTTAAAGTATCAATTCAAGAAAATTTCTAATATCCAACGGCCGTTTTGCATTTCGCTTGAATAAACGTATTAATTACTTTTTTTTAACTAAAATGTTTCATTAGATATTTATTCAGTTTTGTATATACATATATACATATATATATATATATATATATATATATATATATATATATATATATATATATATATATATATATATATATATATATATATACACACATATATATATATATATATATATATATATATATATATATATATATATATATATATATATATATATATATAATAGTTTTTAAATTTGTACAAATCACAAATGATCTAGAGGTTTTTTTTATCAACTTACCCCCTGGGCGTCATCATTTTGTGTCAGGCCAGACACGCGGAGTACTTCTGCGGTCTTCAGAAAGGAAGGCAGGCTCTGTCGGTGTACATTCACTTCCCCATGGTAGATGAACTCCACCAGAGCCAGGAGATCCGCGAAAGCGACGTCTTGCAGCACGATGACTGGGTGTTTACATGGTGTTGACTGAAAGGTGATGGATAGTTATAGAAATGTTGCTTTTTTTCTGTTTAAAATATATATATATATATATATATATATATATATATATATATGTATATATATATATATATATATATATATATATATATATATATATATATATATATATATATATATATATATATATATATATATATATATATATATATATATATATATATATATATATATATATATATATATATATATATACATACATATATATATATATATATATATTTGGTTTCCGGCATACGGGTACGCGACCCCGGGACCTCGAGCCACCACTTTCATAACCCGATCCAATCCATGTAAGTGGTGTCCCTCCCCTATATTCCAAGTCTTTCTGCCTCTTATTCCCTTTCCTTTCCTGGTTTCTCCCAGTAATGGGTTTGGAGGTCAGATGGCAATCGCTCCACAAAAAACCACTTCGCCACTCATATGGACCGATTGGTCTTAGTCGGAAGGCAGACCCTGGCAAAAAGCCGGGACTAATGCCAGGAAGAAGAAGAAGAAGAGAAGATATATATATATATATATATATATATATATATATATATATATATATATATATATATATATATATATATATATATATATATATATTTATAAAGTAAATAAACTAATATTATACAATAAAGTAACATATATTTAATAAGACAATTATTAACAGCACAACGATGACGTCATCCTATTACAGTAATCTTAAAATATTCTTTTATTTATTTTATCACACAATACTCTGACTTATTTGGTTTCAACATATTAAGTCAGGTTGGCCGAGTGGTCTAAGGCGCCAGATTTAAGCTCTGGTTCCCGAGAGGGAGCGTGGGTTCGAACCCCACACCTGACATACCTTTTTCTTTTTTATATTAATATATTTTGCTTTTATTTAAATTTTATATTTGCTTATTATCATTAAGTTATTATGCTTAAAAATTTATAATAGATAATTCTCATTTAATTTTTTTTTAATTTATATACATCAAAATAAATGACACTTGACAATAGTTTTGTTTTACATCTGTTTTTTTTTTTAATAATATAAAAAGCCTTTTTTTAATTTCAATTTTTTTCCACCAAAAACCACATATGTTTCTTAGCTTGTGTAATTTAGTACATACATACGTGAGAATTAAAATGATTCACGACATTTTGCAATTTAATATTTAGCTTACTTAGCTCGTCGATTGTTTCGTATACTTAAACAAAAATGAATGGACGTACGTTTTATGAATAAATCTGTAAACTTATAAACTTATATAAGAAAAACATACCAACTACAACCAATTATAGGTACTAAACTCATTTCATTCCATTAGATTTAACGAGTTGATGGCTATCGTTACAGGGAGCTCTGTGCTCGGAGCTGTTCCTGGGTATTGCACCAAGTGTAGGCTTTCCCCGTTAAATTTCTGACTGTCACTATTTGAGTTCTTCTCTAACCTAACCTAACCTAGCCAGAATCTTATGTTCATATTAATTTAACGTAACTTAAATGCTAATTGCCGTGTCTGGGTATGATTATATAAATGTCACGTAATACTATGTCATCGCTGCCAAGTTAGACTAAGTATACGATTCTTCGATACCTGTACAAGGTGTATGTGAAATAGGCGTGAACTTACTCTACTTACTTTACAACGATAGACTTACTTTAAGTTTTAAAAAAAGCTTAATAATAAATATGTAGGAGATCACACAATTGTTTATTACATATATACCTATCTTATATGTTTTTATTTTATAGGAAACATATAATACTCATATTGTAACAAATATATAGCGTAATTTATTTTCAATATTTAGTGAATTCTAGCTTAAACGATATAAAATTCATAATTTAAAATATGTATGTAAATATTTGCACATTTTTTTTAAGAATATGATTAAAGTACAGACTAGTGTTCCGCTCGCGGCTTTATTATACATATAGATAATATAGATGTCTTGTATAGATCTTCTACTTGAATCAGTTTGTCCATAGTTTTTTTCAGCATTACTTTTTATCCTGTTAGTATACATCAGGCATAACAATATAGTAGTGTTAAAACACTCCGCTCGCCGCTTTCCGCCCAGATTCGAGACATTTACGCAGAGAGAAAGGGAGAGATTTACGAAGTATATAATTTTAAGTTTTTATCAAAAGTAATAAATGTAAATTTTCCCATTTCTAACACAAGACCTCTCATATCTTCCACATATTGTATGTTACTTTGGAAAAAAATGGGGAAATTAAAACTAATAAAGTATATATTTATAATAAACCACTCACTTTTAGCAGTTCCCTGAAATAGGGGCTGCAGGCAGACAACACTACCCTGTGAGCTTTCAGACTCTTCCCGTCACACGCGAGGGTGACATCCACGAAGTCCTCGTCATCCCTCAGGTTCTCGAAGGCGCTTGTTATACTACTCTGATAATTATTCCATCGAAGACAAAAGTGCTGTGTGTCCACCATCTTGTTATCTTGTATGTCTTCAATTATCGAGTCATGTGATATCTGGGGAAGAATATGTAGGTTTTAATACAAAAATTTCATAGTATTTTGCGTTTTTTGGATAGTATGGATATAGTATGGATAATTGAGAAAATATTACTTTTAAATACAATATGTTAATAATATGTATATACGGTTTAATATAATTCATCGATTCTAATAACAAAGTGAGAATAAAGTGATTTATTTCTACATTAACTTTCATACTAAGCTTATTTTAATTTATATGTACATTATGCATTTTAGCTATTATTCCATAATATAATAATTTTAATTTAATTAAAAGGAAAATGTATTGTTCAATTGGTATATTATATTCTAATATTAGCCAAGTTCTAGTTAGTCGAAAAGGACATATTTTAGTTGTTTTATATTAAGACACTTTCCTCTTTTGTTATAGATGAGGACTTTGTTTTATTAAACTGTGGATAAAAATTAAAAAAAAAAAATATCTGGGTTAGTTTACGACTACGATCGTTTACAACTGTTTACCAGCCACGTTAACTATTTTCTTAGTGAGAGAGAATACTCTCTGTTCTACGTTTATTAGACACTTAAAATAATAATTTTTTATTTAAGAATTATATCTCATTATTTATATATAAGTATAATTTTTAATTGATTTTTTTTAACCTGTGAAAGCCGAAAGGATTTTAGCTTTTGCAGGATTTTTTTTTAATAATTTACTAATAAAATACTAACAGTATATTATATTACGAGGAACTTATGTTTATCTAAACGTAAAACCCATTGTTATTAGTTATCTTTTAGTTCAGTTTCAGTTGTTGTTCAGGGGTCATAGGTTCATATTTATATACGTATTATTGACATTGTAATAATTGTATATTATGTAAATTTATTTTCGTTTTTCTTAACTATTATTAGCCAAAATTCAATCAAACCATGAATTTAGTTGGAAAATGTTGAAAACTTATTCGCCTATACTCTATATATTCTTTTTTAATTTTAATAAATGGAGACCAGAGTGTTGGCAATATCTCTTTGGTTCTTCTTTTGTTTAATAACAATAAACTGCAACTGCACTCCAAGAACGTATAACTAATAGAGTGTCTGTCCTGTCATCTTTAAATAGAAATTTAATTATTATATACATATATTATAACGATTGCAATAATTGCGTAAAAAATGGGACACATATGCAATAATTTATAATGTCATAAACAACGTGCTATCTCTACTTGTTTTTATCATTTGACCTCTTTTCTTTCTTTAATCACTATTTTATAATCTATTTTATACTATTGTTGTTTTTTTTTTAATTAAAGTATAATATTTTATGTCTAAGATCTTTGTGCTAAGAGATTAGAAAGAATTTTGAGTTTGTTTGATACGAATTAAACTTTAATTGATAACTGTGCGTATAATTAAACTTTGTATGCATTTATTTAAATTTGTTATCCTTTATAGGATTTGTTATATTAAATAAGATATTCATTGTTTGCATCCTAAGAGTTTTCTGGTGGACACTGTTACTATAAAAGCAATGGGGGAAAGATAATTCACAGTCAATACAAAATGCCTTGAAAATTGGGTAGAATCTAGGATCCGCCTAACCTGCTATATGCGTGAAAAACGAGCTAAAATATGAATAAATTAATATTAACTTTCATCTTGTTTTAGGCAAGCATTGTGTTGTAAGGCTTTCTTGAAATTAGTACTTAATAAGGGTTTTCTCGAAATTTTTAGGACAATACAATACTACTTTAAAAGTTTCGGTAACACCAACTACCTTCATTTTCTATTGTTACACAATATAAAGGCTTCTTGGTGTTGTTGTTGTTTTTTTTTTAATTATTAACGTAGACTTCGGTTTAATTTGGTTTTGTTATTAGAAAAAAGAATATTTTGATAATTTCTTAGATATTTTATTTTTAGTTCCTGTATATGTTGTTCACGATGACCTGTTGTTCTAACTTCACTTAGATTTGACAGGTGAAATTTTTCGGTGTTTTTTATATGACACCATGAGGACTTCTCTCTAGGAGTGTACTAGGCAGGCTATGTGATGACAGGCTGCGCTGCAGGCGTGAAGCTGTACCAGCCTTTAAACAACCACCACGACCGTTCTGTCAGGAGTAAAACGGCTTAAAACAAAACTACATGGTACTTAAAGCCCTTACTTATAAACTAAAGTCATTCACTCTATATTTTATTTTAATTAAAAAAAAAACCTCGTCGTAGGTGGTGTAACTTAACACCGCGCTTTATCCAAATACACAATAAATCCAGATAGATTGGCATTCGTGTGTAACTACGAATAAAAATTGGAATTAGAAGTTTTTAAACATTTGTAGACAATCAAGCGGTAACAATGCTGATCGTGTTACCGTGGTATGCAATCTACGAGTATCTACATCAACACGCTCTTTATGTCCTTACAATTTCACTTGGATATTCCATTTAAGTTAACTATTATTTTTAAAATATACTTATTGAGTGGAGAGCATAGTGTCTCGCTAGCTTCTCTTGTCTATGCTTTACAGGAAATGAGTAGAGATAAAAAATTTAAAGATATTTTATATATATTTTTTTTTTTTTTTTAGCTTCCCGCTCTATCTTTCATAGCAGGGTAGGCAGAGGAAGCCGTAGGATCGATGGACCTTGTGTTAAGATACTCCGTTTTCCGGCATCTCCGGCTTTCCGCCTTTTGAGGTAATGCGTGTTAAGTGCCGATAATCTACGCCGCTTAAATACTTTTTTTTTTTTTTTTTTGGTCCTGAAAGACCCTACAGTGTTCTGCCAACACGCGATGTATGGAAATTAAATATTAAAAAAAGTGATTTATCTTTCAGCCTACTCTATCTTGTATTATGAAAAAGATGACTAAAGATAAAAAAGTATTTACATCTTAGTTTTAGATGAAGGTGCGTTTCCGCTAGAGTGTAGTTAAAAAAACAAATTTCAAATCTGAAGCCATGTGGTGCAGTGGGACAGCGTCTGACAAATTCCATTCAAAAGGCAATTCTCGCTTTTGGGTGGAAAGAGAAAAACAGAGTGTCTTGACTCTAAGCTTACTAAGCCTACAATAACTATAATAATTTTATATAGGTGACGTAGGTATACAAAGCGTGATTATGAAACAAATTAATTCAAAATTACAACTAATTGTATACTTTTAATACATGTTTAAGTCTAAATTTGTACGTTTAAATCATCCATACGTTGAAAATTTCTAGTTTTTTCTTAATAAAATTATTATTTATACAATATATTATATAGATTTATTATATAGATTGTATAATAGTAGCTTAAATACAAGGGTTGTATAATAACATCAAACCCCACCTATTTGTTAGACTCAACGAAACCAAAGGACTTTGCAAATTTTATCCATTCAGCGACTGTGAAAAGATAGATACTGTTTTGTTTACGCCTCAAGTCAAAGGAAATCGCGTTCTATGTAAAATTTTATACGATTATCACGTTTGAACAATTTCACAGCGCCTCGACTTGTAAGTAAGCGCGACGGGTGTTGGTTCAATCCAGTTTTGGGAATGTAATTATATATAAATTTATTTTTTTTTCCGCAACATCTCGAGAATTAGGTTCTATACAGACTTATACTGGAAAGTAGATACAATCTCGTCTGGTTTTAAGCCCTCTTGGAGGGTGGATTTGGTAAAGTCTGTTCTGATCAGATTTACCCTACCTATAAGCAACCTATAATCTTGACTACGAGACATGAATAGAGTAATTGAAATAAAAATCTTTGTATTTGCGTTTGCTACGTACCATTGAACTTAAAGTTAAGTAAAGTAGTGTTCTATCACTAACTTATTTATCACTACTTATCTATGAGAAGAATAATATAAAAAAAATAATAAACCCCATCTTAACTTGTACCACACACTTAAGCGTATTTCTTCTAGCCAGTTCGTTTTGGCCATATTTAAAAACATCTTGTGAATAAATCAATCCTTTTTGTGTTCTTAACACCTTTTACAAAAGATTTACATGTTACATATAATATATAAATATATAAGCGTTTAGTACATAGGGCTATGACAGGGCTACGCTATCTATACAGGGTGGTCGGGACTATTAGTGAGATTATTTTAAATTAACTGGGTAGACAGAGAGAAGGAGCCTAGTGTTAAGACACTCCGTTCTCCATGTCCCAGCGAATTCGGAAACTGCGTGCTAAGTGGCGGAACTCAACTTGTTACCAGAGCGAGGTAATGTAAAAATTCTTGATAAATTCGGGAAATGGCGTATAGCTATTTTTTTTTTTTTTTATTATCTTCTCGTATTTCTCGCCTGATGTGTCCGTAGTGGGACGGTAGGAAAGTGTTTTGTTGTAAACACGACGGTTGTAGGTTCGATTTACATTCAGGTATCTAATTATTTTAACTTAAATTAATTGATACAGAGAATAAGAGCGATAAAAAAAAGAAAATTTCGTGCCCATCTAAAGTACCATTTTCCATATAAAAAGCGAATTATAATTTTCCATACCAACAATTGTTTCTCCATATTAAATGAAAATACAAGTAATATATTAAATAACACTTATTTTGTAACCACATTATCATTACGTCATTAAGATAAAGATTTAGAACATATACAATAAATACATTATTAGACTATCATTTAATGATTAATTATTTACATTTTATTTTTTAATATTTCAAAAAATTGCTATTGCATCATTATTATTATAGCGTTTGACTAGAATAACGACGGTCGTGGGTTCGATTCCCATTTGGGAACACAAATTGTAGTCATTTGTTCGCTCAGGTTACAAAATAAAAATTAAAGTGAATTTCTGAAATATAAAAAAAATAAGTTTCTATTATGTTCTATATAAGATGGCAAAACGTAAGCGTTGGTAAACTAAGGTACTAAATATGTTATATGTAAATTGTGAAAAATTTGGGCGGAAGTCGATTTTGAACCCAGGTTTTATTTGCCTAACCTGCTACGCGGGAATACTGTGACGTGAAAAAATTAAAAAGTAATTTAAAAAAATCATATATTGATTCTTATATTATCTACCTATAGATAAACTTAACTGTGGCAGAGAAAACAAAAGCCTTTGAAGACGCTCTATAACATAGATATATAACATATATTATGTATACCAATATGTATATTATGAAAAAGTAAACGGACCCCCCCCCCCCCGTTTCATGTTCGCTTCGCTCGTTGAAATAAAAAAAATCTTAAACTTTTAAATGTTACAAACTAACATACATATTATCACTATACAAATATTATATAATAATATATTTAATAACAATATATCTGCTGCAACATCCGTTTGAATAGTCAAGATTTCCGTCCTGATACCATATTTATTTATTTTTAATAATTTTAAATAGCTAACTTATTTTTTATAGCTAAGTTAATTGAAGCACTAGAATATAGTGATAATGTAAATGAGAAATATTTGACTGTCCATATAAAAGTTGTGTTCAAACAACCTTGTGCCTTTTATACAAATTCAATTCTTTTTTCTAATCGGCTAAGACTCTCCTTAAAACTCTCCGTCCTCCATTTTATTCTTTCGAAAATGGAGGACGGAGAGTTCTAATATTACATTCTCTTCACCAGTCCAGCCATGCTGAATATATATGTAGAGAGAGTACGGTAGTAAAATTATTTTTTTTTATATACATTACAAAATCCAATTTTCAAGGTAATATTTAAATATATTAATTTAAAATAATACATAAAGTTATTTATATAATCAAAATTAGCTACTATTATTAAACTGCCAGCATTTCTCATCTGAACGCTACTAAAATGGGATATTGTGCTTAAAATGGCAGCACCTCGCTGTTTGCACCAGACGGGGGAAAAAGTGCAGATAAAAATTAAAAGTATAGATAAGAATACAATTCATTGCCTCGATATAAAATTGTATCCACAATCCGTTAGACGCAAATAGACGTCTTATATATATAGCGCGTGACAGTTGCGGGTGCAAATATATTTCGGAAATACGCTTAGAAAATGTATAACGAAGCTCTACAAATCGAACCTAAACTCAAAAATGTACAACGGAGCCTCTTAGCAATAATTTCTAATTGGCTTTACTACAAAAAAAAAATGCAGAAAAAAGGTTAATGTTTTTCTATTCATAGAGAATGTAGAGTCAAGCGCTGATATTACGCCTGATCCATCCTGATCCAGTCTTCTACTTCATACATCCCTCTGGATGGTCATCATGCTTTTTGTGTGACCTTCCTCCAGTACCACTGATACCGTGATCTCGAAGGTCAATCAAGGTCACCACTCCCAATCTTTTCAAAGAGGATAAAGTGCAATAAATAATTATAAATTATACCGTTATGATAAAAATATAACATTAAAATGACATATTAAACAGCTATGTTACACACAGTGTTAGAAGCGGGTACATCACCAGGCCGATAGCCGGCTGTTATCGCGTTTTTTTTTTGTAAATTTAGCTTTTTATCAAAAACCTAGGCTACCTGATATCTTATCGGGCGTATAGTTTAGGTTTCCGAATGTTTCTAGCGCAAAATAATGAATTATTCAATGTATGTATGACATTATTATTTTGTTACGCGAAACACGTTATTCTTGAGTTGTATTAAGTTTTTTTTTATCGTTAAGTACAATTTGTATTTTTTTGTTCATATAATATAATAATACATTATGTACATATCTACTTTGAGAAAGCGTATGGTGTATCAATGGGAATTTGAAGTCATAAGAATGACATTCTTTAGTAGAAAGTTTCTTTACATAGCGAATGATTGATAACCATGGCTGAAAGTTGGTATACAACCTATATACCTAGCCTTCGATACTATATGGAAGTGCTGAGCCACGAAATGCCTACGAAAGCGGCGAGAGGTGACATTTTACGTTTCACAGATCAAACAAACGAAGCACCGGGCTATAAATAAATAGTGACAAATCACTCACAATATTATTTAATAAAAATTTTAATTTTAACTGCAACGATTGATTTCGTATTTTGATACTATAAGTAATAGTTATAAAAAATATATAAAATAAAATTAACTTGGCTTCACGCTGTATCCCGCACATGGCAGGGTAGGCAGAGGGAACCGTAGGATCCGAACCTAGTGTTAAGACACTATGTTCCCCGCTTTACGCCGTTCGAGGCATTACGTGTTCAGTGGCGGAACTCAACGCCGTATATATATATATATATATATATATATATATATATATATATATATATATATCTTCTCTTCTTCCTGGCATTAGTCCCGGCTTTTTGCCAGGGTCTGCCTTCCGACTAAGACCAATCGGTCCATATGAGTGGCGAAGTGGTTTTTTGTGGAGCGATTGCCATCTGACTCCAAACATTATGGGAGAATACAGAAAAGAAAAATATAGCAGAAAGATTATATAGGGGAGGACAACCATAATGATGGATGGGTTATGAATGTGCTCGAGGTATATCGCGTACCGTATGCCTGAACCAATATAGATAATGGTAGACACCTCTAATGCAACTCCACGCGTGTTCAGGCGGTCACCATCAAGTATAATCGCGCCGACTGCTAATCGGTGATCGTACGATATATAAATATATATATATATATATATATATTATTAGATATATATTATTAGATATATATATATATAATTGACACAGGTGCGTTTTGAAATTCAAAAGATAATAATAGTGTTCCTAACATTTATTTGACTACTTACATAATGAAGAAAGATCTATTTAAAAATAAATTAAATACTTTGTTCTTTACTTCACTAATTTTGTGCTTTTTATACTGCAGACGGAAAGAAAAACGACGGTGAAAAATTTGCGGCAAGACACTCTTTTCTCCGCATTTCGCGAATTTAAAGCTATTTTGGCTTTGTGGGACAGCGTCTGACTGACCGTGCGCTGTTTGTGGTTATTGATGCTTATTATTGGCGATGTGGTGGAGTGTATCAGTGGTGATACCACCACCACTCGGTGTTATATGCCATAGTAATATATAAAGAAATGTCTAACTTGACACTAAATTCTCACAGATAATCACACGATGATAAACAAAATCAGTATCGGTATAGTGTACGTCTATTTTTATATTAGCTTGAAGAAAATTTAAAAGAGAAGTATATATATATATATATATATATATATATATATATATATATATATATATATATATATATATATATATATATATATATATATATATATATATATATATATATATATATATATATATATATATATATATTTATATATTCTTCTATGAACTATAAGTAGCGTGACTTTGAAACCGTATGTACAAATATACTATTTAAATATAACACAATAACTATATGGATATGACATCAGCTGTAGAATAAGGTAAAACTAATTTTATTTACTAGCTAAATTGTTCTACGATGCGTGATTCAGCTTATTTAATATCCATAACCTTCTTTCTTTAACATATGGAGGCGTTAAGTGACAAAATTCTGTTTAAAAAAATAGTTGACTAGCTTCTTGATGTAATGGTTGAACTTATGAACTGTGGTTCAAAATTTGAAGTTGTGGTATAGTAGAGGCTTTATTTTATAAGTTTCGCAGTCTATATGCGCTACTATTAGTGTAGGCAAATGGAGCCTAGTGTTAAGACACTCTGTTCTACACCTTTTCGCCCGAATTCCAAATTTTCGAATAATAATTAAAATAATTGTAAATCCTTTACCTACCTACCTTGCTATTTGCGAAATAAGCTTTAAGCTTCATAAAATTATACTGTAAATTCTACATATATAGCACAAAAATAAGTCTAAAATACCACACTGTTATCACAAAAAAATACTAAAAACTTAGGTATTATCTACTTATAGTTTAGTGTCAAAGCTCAGACGTCGTGACCGTTGCGTTATCAAAAATCGACAGTATTATATTATAATAGGTTTTTTTTAGTACATATATATATATATATATATATATATATATATATATATATATATATATATATATATATATATATATATATACCCATACCACGTTGAACACACCGGTTCTCGTCCGATCACCGAAGTTAAGCAACGTCGGGCGCGTTCAGTACTTGGATGGGTGACCGCCTGGGAACACCGCGTGGCGTTGGCATCTCAGAGGGTGTCTAAGCCAATTATCTGTCCGATATTTGGTTTCCGGCATACGGGTACGCGACCCCGGGACCTCGAGCCACCACTTTCATAACCCGATCCAATCCATGTAAGTGGTGTCCCTCCCCTATACCTGTCCTTTCTTGGTTTCTCCCAGT
This sequence comes from Dione juno, assembly GCA_037127375.1. Classification (NCBI taxonomy): domain Eukaryota; kingdom Metazoa; phylum Arthropoda; class Insecta; order Lepidoptera; family Nymphalidae; genus Dione; species Dione juno. The sequence continues at coordinate 738,281 of JAXRJS010000054.1, forward strand.
AATGGGTTTGGAGGTCAGATGGCAATCGCTCCACAAAAAACCACTTCGCCACTCATATGGACCGATTGGTCTTAGTCGGAAGGCAGACCCTGGCCAAAAGCCGGGACTAATGCCAGGAAGAAGAAGAAGATATATATATATATATATATATATATATATATATATATATATATATATATATATATATATATATATATATATATATATAATATATATATATATATATATATTTATATACTTTTTTATGTTGGTAATAATAAATTGGTTTTGCTCCAGTAGTGATTAAAGTGTGGAGAGGAGATAAACAATATATATATAGAGTATATACAAAATGCATTTTATCATTGTTATATTAATATGTGTTTCTTATCAAGCGTATCAGTTATCATATTAATAAAACTCTTCGATCAGTATACATTATACATTTTTGACAGTTTCAAGACTTTTTCAGTTAGACTTACTCGTAGAGGTTTTATACATGAATAATCTTAATTATACTAAATTAGTTTTTTATTTAATGACATTCGTATTTATCTAAAAATTACAACACTATGTATCTGATTAATCGATTTACACAAGTCATGCATTATCTGATGCGTTGACATTTGTGAAATTTCATGAATATATACGTAACACACACACACACACACACACACACACACACACACACACACACATATATATATATATATATATATATATATATATATATATATATATATATATATATATATATTACAGTAAGTGTATTTTTGGCTTAAAAGGGAATCGAATCCAAGCCTTATTGGAAATTAAAAAAAAATTAGAAAATTTCAACATACCTTTACGATCGCAACTGTCCTCTGAAATGTAACAGTTTGTCTTAAATCTGCAAAGAAAAGATTTTTCACTTTAATTAATATGTACTTAGGTACTTTTATATATTTAACGCTGTTATGACGCAATGCCTCGAAAGGCGGAAAGCGGGAAACGGAGTGTTTTAACACTAGGTTCCTATGGTTCCTACTAGGTTCCCTCTGCCTACCCCGCCATGTGCGGGATACAGCGTGAAGCTCATTTTTTTTAATGACCTAAATTTATTACGTGTATTCGATGGTTTTAAGTCGTAATACCTGTTGAGAAATTACAATATCTTACTTTTCCAGTTATGGGTATTGGGTTGTTCAATACTTAATGATTCAGTTTTGATAGAAAGCATATAACGGAGTGATTTTTTCCTCAACTCTTTATGATGCCACTAACGTAACTGAAAACGCTCATCCATGACAAAATAATATGTAATTTTCGAAAATTTCAGTGCAATTCGAATCCACTACCCTCTAATTGCATACACGGTTCAAAGTAATTATTATAATATATATTGTATATTTCCCGAAACATATCAAAATGTTCATAGAAACAATAACAATTGATATCTCTTATCGCATTCTCCGCAATCAATGTAAAGTACTCTAGTATATAAATTGAAAATATTGGACAAGTCATTTAAAACCAAAACCGTAGCTTCATTAACTTACGTAACAAAGCCTTTAAAGCTCCATTCACAACGCACACATATATAATATACCTATTTACATACGACCACACACGACACCCACACATAGATGCTAGACACGCTATTGGCCCACTTTCGCTTTCGTACAGAGCCTACATAGTTGAAATACCAAATGAAACGCTCTGGTTGGCTATTCAAAATTTGACCTTCATTCTGATTGGTTGATTCTCGCTCATATACTCGCTGTTTACGGAAATAATGTATAGAGCCTTCGTAGTTCCGGGCCTTCAAAACTTATATGTAACGCCTTCACGTTTGATCGAGTTTGAGATAGTTTGTACACGTTATTGATATCAATATAGGTTTATTATGTATGGCTTAACTTATATATATCGATAGTATATAGGAACTATGTATATTATATACCTATATATACAATTTGTATGTGTATATGTAAACTATACTTAAATTATAACAGCTAATATGATAATGTATAAAAACAATGTTAGAAATGGGAAACCAATGGAAATATGAAAAAAAAATACAAGATTAAGCTTCAAACTAAGTAGATCCAGTACTACAGTGACTAGTCACTTGATAAATATAAAACAAGTGTAAACAGATGATAGTTTACTTAATAATGCGCAACATCTACCATCTTTACTTACTTACGTATCTCGATATAGTCAGTGGATATCCACTAAGCTGTCAGATCTTTATATCGCGATATATGTATATAGGTGAGTCTTCATTAAGAAAAACGTGAAGATACTTATATATATATATATATATATATATATATATATATATATATATATATATATATATATATATATATATATATATATATATATATATATATATATATATATATATATATATATATAAATTAAATATTCAGTTTCAAGCATGTGTATTAAACAAATTGTTACATTATCAACTAACAAGGAGTCCATTTTTTTCTAAAGTCAAATGTTATCGAAACATAGAACCCACTCTTCCTTTGAACACGTGCTGATATAAAAATAGACCGTCATTTTTGCTAATCTAATAAGTATTCATTAAATAATGAAACTAGTTCAAAGGAGCTTATGTGTCATAGCTAACTTTATCAATGGTTAGCTCAAGATATATTAATTGTGGATCCGAACACCGCCCATCTAAATTTCTAATGTAAGATCCTCGATAGTACAGTAAAAAGAAGGTATAGATACACTACAAGAAAATTATTTATTATTCCCGATGGGAATCGAACCTACAATCTTGTTTATAGCTGGACGATATCCCACCGCGCCTCTACGACCTCGGTGTTTCCCTGTTGTGATTGGAGAAATGGCGCTATATAGACAGATATTGGGTTTATCCAGCATACACTTGTTAGTTGACGATGAACAGAAAATAGAGGCATTTGTCACTAAGCTTTTCCTTCCTCGCTACAAGAATAAAGTCCAAAGCCAAAGTCTAAGTCTAAGTGTTGACTTTACATTATATATATATATATATATATATATATATATATATATATATATATATATATATATATATATATATATATATATATATATATATATATATATATATATATATATATATATATATATATATATATATATATATATATATATATATTATATATATATATATATATATATATATATATATATATATATATATATATATAGTTATTAGCCTTGTAGATATTTGCTATTTATAAATATCGATAGAAAGCCAGTAGTAATAAATATTTAATATGAACAATAACGAGCTTTTTAACGTATTCTTCCTTATTGCGTTGGGTTTTTGACCCGAGCAATGACATATTATATGATAGCAGATTGTATTAGTTCTTGAAACTTAGTACTTTTGATAAGTTATATTACTAAATGCTCTATATAGAGTTTAATTGTTGTTGTTGTTTTTTTTTAAATAAAATTATGAAAACCTTTTTTCACGAAACCTCCTTGAAGTCGATAAAGTTGTTTCTTTTTTATTTCTAAATTGTTACTATAATCAAAGATTATGCTTGAATTCCTAACGTTTTATAAAGCCAACGATCACGTGATGTACTACGCATGTGATAACAATGTTGACAACAGCATGTAAATATTTTATGAATAAGAAAATAGTACTTCTTTTATTTCATACGCGATCTATAATAGTGATTAAAAATGTCATCTAGGAATGTCTAAATGTCTAATCTTTGTATGACAAATTAAATAAATATGTTAGAAAAAATTGATATACGAGTATGCACCTAACGTATGAAATGTAAAACAATGTCCATATAGAATGTAGCTATAAAACATTTGATTAGATATTTCTGTCTGTTTGCTCCTGAAAATTTGGGGAAAGTGTTTAAATTAAAAAAAAATTGTAATGAAAATACAATAGTTACATATTAAAATGTTTAGATGCCAGTATTGCGGCTAGAAATGTCTATGTTTGCGAACTAATATTTAGACAGCGTATTAAAAACGCGATAACACTGCACTGCAGCTAGTGGTGTAGCGAGCTAGTCGATGGATTATTATTTAATATGTATCAATTCAATTATTACTTTAAAAAAAAATCTTTTTAAAATTATTAAAACAATAATTAAAGAGATGTGACAATTAAGATTTCTAATTTATTTGTAATATAATAATAATTATTAATTCTATTAAATATATGTATGATTCTTTTTAAATATATTATAATATAATTTGTTTGTTTATGTTATGTTTAGAATATAAAAAATAACCACTAATTATTATAATAGAATCACATTAAAAAAAATAGAGTTTATATATTACATAAGCGACTACAACAAACGAAAGCCACAGATAGTATAAACGTGACTTTTATCAGATTATCGATGTCGATACGTCACATCACTAACCTAGGGCAGGGCCAGTTATCAGTGTAGGAGATTGTGCGAAATATAATATGAATATATCACGATAGATAACGTGTGCCGAATTATAGTAGATTAGACTTTACACTATAACATTTTTCTATTTCGCTATTCCTTGGTGACCTACAATTGTTCTGAGTTATCATTGCTAATTGATAATACTAATGTGACTGACACTACTGTAGTTTTTATTTAACTTGACTTGACTATTATTTGTGGTGTATTTTATCATAGTTTATTTGACATATCTTTTTGATTACAGCTTCACGGTTTTTCACTCACGACTTTTCGCCCATTTTTCGAAACATTGAGTGTTGAGTGGAGGAACTCTACGTTGGGCTATGTCTACCATTGGACAAAGATGAAAATAATTTAAGCAATTGCGCCCTATCGCGCCATGATCTGACTGACTGACTGACATGACTGATTGACTTAAAATGAATAGAATTATAAAATAAATATTTTTTAATCTTACAATATAGCGTATCAAAAACGTGTAAAAGTAGAGTAAGCTAGCCTCTCTTACAGTGTACAAAAGGAGAAATTTAGTACTAATATAATATAATTTTTTTTATGTCTTTATAATAATAACCAAATTAACTGTTTGTCTCTATATTTAACATCATAGCCGCAGCTTAGTGGTCTCCGGACGAGGGAGTGTAAACAAAATTGTGAATTGACATATTTTAAATAAACAAATTAATACATACATACATACATATATGTGTATGTATGCACATTAGAACGTACAGGAAACCTATGTTGTTGTTTATTTATTAATATGAAACAAATAGCGTTTGTATAGGTTTTTTTTAAATTTTAAATGAAGATATATAAGATATATATGGATATTAATTTTTTTGTATAAAACGCATTTTAAAAATTTTTTTGAATAGCTATTGGTAGAGTACGCATTTTCCGCCCAAACTGAAATCTGTTATACGTGATTGACAGAACTTTGTTATAATTAAATTGGACAGATATTATTTTCCCCAATAACCGATCAACGTGTCTAGAAACAAATGATAGTGCTAAAACAACTTTTCAAACAAAAAACGGATATATTAAAACCTGAATGCAAAGTTTGCCTTTTTATCAAAGTATTATATAGAATTAAAAAAGTATGCATTGTTATATCGAACAAAATTTCCTAATATGCTGATTAACAAATTATGATCCTAAACAATGCCTTCAACACGTAGTCCCATCGAAAGATGCACAATTGTTGCACTTACAATGACCGTTGCATAATGTAGAGAACAACAATGAAGAAATATAAGCTTTAAAGTTTGCAATATAGAGTCCAATTTATATAAAACTGTAGTAAATAGTTGATTTCGAAAGATTTCTTATGACAATCGTTTAGTGCTAATTGCATACTAGGTCATCCTGTGACGTTGCTCATTTTAAATTCATCATAAACGGTTATATAGGGAAAGCTTCTCTACAATTTCGTCGTCTTTTATTATACACTATTTTGAGTACAAGATCTTTTGAACCATTTAATTCTCATATTTCACTGTACTACTTGTATTTTCTTATATAAAGAAGACTTCATATACAAACATATATAATGTATAAGTGCTTATATAGAGGAATATCTGCTTAGACTGCGAGGTATTATTCATATTTGCAAGCACGTATAGTTAGTATATTGGCTAATTTTAACTTTTCTCGGAATTTGTGTTGACCTTTTAATTAATTTTACTACGAACTTACTAACTACAGGTCAGTCACTAGGAGATTTAGTGATAAATCACTCTTTCTCTTTTCATATATAATGATGAGCTTTTCGATCACTGCATCACCTAATCACCGAAGTATATAATATGTTGTATCATATTTCCCCGTCCTCAATTTCCGCCCAATTTTCTAGACATAGCGTGTTGAGTGGCGGAACTCAACGCCGGGCTTACTATGATTGATCATGCTTAATACTAATGAAAATAATTCATTTCTCCGACTGGGAATCGAACCCACGACTGTTGCGTTTACAGTCAGATTAATATATTTCACAATCAGTATATATTTGATAACAACTAGACATGCTGATATAATGCTAGTTCTTTGAAATATTTTTAAAGTGACATAGACCACCTTCAACGGTTTCCAGTTTCATATAGAGATCGGACGTTGTTGCGCAAGCGTCGGAGTTTCATTGTTTTAATAATTGCTTAATAAAAAGTTTCCTAGAAATTTTATTTAAATGGAATTTGTAGTAAAGTATTTACTAGAACGCTTGTTATTTGCTTTGACTTGTTTATGACTTGTGGTTGTAGGTAAAGCTTGTATTGTAGAGTTTTGAGCGACACACATATATATATATATATATATATATATATATATATATATATATATATATATATATATATATATATATATATATATATATATATATATATATATATATATATATATATATTCCTGATTCCCACTCGACGGTAAGAACATTAGTCGCGGCACTAAGTTACACAACCTCAAAAATTGGGCATAGAGTGGAGAACGCAGTGTTTAACATGCAAGATGCCCTCTTTGTTTGTTATATGCGGGAAAAAGCGTGAAGCAATTTTTTTTTTAATTTTACTATTTATATATTAGCTAGCTCGCCAAAATTGTGCCAATCTGTGCACGTGTTCTAGGCACCGGTTGAAAGTATTCACAAATGCCGTGTAGAACCAAACTGGTCGGCCTTTACGTGACGTCAATAATTAATTATGTACTCATTAATGTCGAAAATTACAACAAATTTCGCTTTTCACTACACTGTTTACTACAGTGTTCAAAATTCTTATTCACAGTTACGTGGCCCAGTGGGACAAATGAGTGACTATAACGCGATAGTGGGGGTTCGATACCCACTCAACAAATATCTCAATACTCTATATATAATAATAATAACAAGATAATCTCATCGACCCTGACTCTCCGCTCATATCGAGAAACTAAATACTAAAACTCTACCCCGTTAATTTAGACACATTAGCATATATGCATGTACATATATATTATGTATATTATACATATTTATATTAATTATACATGCGTTCAGATATATTTGTGCGACTGTAACACTGTAATCGGTGTGTTTTTTTAGCGCTATTTCCTGTTTAGTCACTGAGTTTCGTCTAGGCTGATAGTTGTGGTATTATCGAATGCACAAATGTCTACGTTAGTTAATTATATATTTATTGTCAATTGTTCAAGCTTATTTGTATGTAATCACATATATGTTACATATATGTTACATTATTTGTTGTGGATTAAAAATACACAAATTTCTATATTCCGTGAAAATAGAAAAAAATGTAGAGACAAATCAATTTCCATCTTTATTCAAATCAGATAGATGCTTATAAGTTACTTCAGTTTAAATAGAGAGAGATAAAGTATAAAATTACAAATGTTCGTATTGAACTCTAGTAAATATTATCATGTAGTTCAAAATCAATGCTCGTTTCATAAAGTCCAATAAAGCACTGGCGTGTGGTGAAAATGCATGAATAGAACGCATTTTAGTTGGTCTATTCACTTAGTTGCAATGGAGGCTAGTATGCGTTGTACAAGCGCGCTTCAAACACTTAACATGAGAGCTTGGAGGACATAACATAATTGACTTGGTGAATTAGTCACTGTGATAAAAAAAATTTTTCAAAATGCTTTGTTAATAGTTTTTTATGTTATTCCAATGTCACTCACTCATTGTGGATATGAAACACTTGTTTTATTATAAAAATCATTATTTTCCCTGATATGCTCTAGCGCTTGTTGTTGTGCTCATATTTGTGAAGGTAGTATTAATTCTATTAACAAAATGCTAGTATTAATTTCGATATGGTTCGAATAAGAGCATAAAGAGAGATTTATTTTATTTTTTCACACCACTTTCCGACTCAATTCTTTATTTTCTGCTGTATACTTTCCGTATACTTTCATAAAATGACTTGTAATAAACTCTCCTCTGAGTGAATCTTAATGATGAAATTAAACGCCGTATATAATATCTCAAGACTTGACAATCCAATGACCAGTTTAGATATTTATTTTTAATGTTAGAATTGAACGCAACAATAACGTGTGTATGTACGTAAGATGCTTCCACACTTTCTCACTTGATCAATTTTAAGATTTAAGTCTATTTAGTTTTTCTTTTAAATCTGCAACAGTTTTTACTTATTTGTCTTTCTAATAATATTTACTCGACTATTATTTATATTATTTATATATTATTATTTATATATTATTTATTATTTATATATTATTTTTATATTACTTTATACAATAAGTGTACAGTGCACGCGGTCATTGCCATATTTTTAAGGAAAATCATCTGCACGTAAATATTTATTGCAATAATGAACTTAAATAGTGTAAGCCTATCTCATAGTATGACTGGCACTTAATTAGTTTATGTATAGTATATAATTGATAAATGTATACATATATTATTGATAATTTACCTTTTGATGATTAACTTTATAGGGATAAAACAAACATGTCTACTTCATATTGTTTCTATAGATTAAGATTCTACGCTATGGCTACAGCTACAAATCTTATTTGGGGAAATTCTTATAATAAAAATATTTATTTTTTCAGTCTGCTGAAAAAAAGCGACGCTGAGCTTAAACACCGAACTTTTTATTTAGATTTTAATGGACGGAAGAAGTAATGTGAACTACACAAACTTATTGTATATAGCCTTCAAATTCAATTTTAGCCGTTTATAAACATTTTTGCTATTTTGTTCATTTACAAAGCACACATGTGTGGTACATTTTATCAACATTTTTACGACGACCTGATAATGAATTCATTCATTTTAGTTAAACATGTATAACCTTTAAATGTGACCGTTTAACCAAATAATAGAGCGACAGATGTTTCGACATCACAGGTTCGATACGTGATTTTAAATGACAAAAATTATGTTGTATTATAATTAAATGTATAGCACATTTAAAAGAAGCTGTGTTACTATTATAATTATTAATACTGAATTTACATTAAAATTATTGTGGGAAGTAGATTTCTTAAACAGCTCTCTAAAGTTGATAATATTTTAGTAAATCGAGTTAGTTTTCGAACGCTAGAGTAACGTGATCTTAGTTTACAATTAGCTGCTTTATATCTGTCTCTAGTTGTGGCAAATTGATTGAAATTACATATATTATAGAAAGCAAACATAAAAATGCCATCAATATTTCTACCATATTCTTATTTAATATATACAGTACAATTTTTGCAACATCGAAATTCGAAATCGTACCTAAATCCCTTTGATAATAATTAGTCTAGATTTATAAAATATTAACATATTTATTATAAAATTTTGTGATGCAAATACAACGTTAATTTTATTTGAAACCTTATCTATAGTACCTAATCAGAATTAATAGCCAAATTTCATACTATGACGTAACTAATGTGGAATTGCATTAGAAATATAATAAAATGGAAAGAGAATGACATATAAGTTAAAAAGAATAATATATAAAAGAAAAACATATAATATATATTTATGTTTATCCTATCTAAACTCTCTTGGTTGTAAGTTTAAATTTTAATATCGTTTAAACTTGGACTCTACCGTACTGTAATTGCGTCGTCAGATATTACAATTTCTAGTCCTAGGACTTGGTTGAGATTAGCTGTTCACCTATTCTATTCAAAACTAACCCTACAAGTCGGTTTATATCCTGAAAAATATTTTCAGGAACTTTATTTTTTTTTCAGAAAATGTTCGTTTACTTCTATATATAATTTATTTCTATATATACTTGTTAATAATTTAATAAAAGGTTATATATTAGAATATTTTTGAATTAATCGCGATAAGTAAATATAAGAAAAAAATAATAACGCGAACTATCGTACCGAATTGAGGTTATCCAGCAAACATTTTAGTGCAAATAATATTATCACTCGACCTTGCTCCCAGCTATCTCTATGATAATAAAAAAAACTCACCAAATAATAATTTTGTTACGAAATCCACACACAGCACTGCACTTTTATTTGTTAGTGTAACTTGGAGTGATCATCGCGCGATCGCCGGCCGGTGCCGACTGACGGCGCGTACGCATTCCCCCCCCTCCACGAAAAAGTGTCGCCAAAATATCACAAGTGCCGCGAGATGAAAGTGAAGGGGTGCGTTCTGTTCGAGAGGCTGTATGCTAATTCTCATCCCCTATTTTTCCGGGGCGGGGATGCAATTAAAAGCCGCGCGTGCGTGGGGGTGCGATTAGAACGTCTGTCACTTTTTTACTTTTTCCTAGTCTGCCGGGTTAGATCGATGAACGTCTGGGATGGGTTGTCGTCGATACGATATTTATGCATTTGCCAAGGATTGTTTCGTTCATTAGTTAAATGCAATTTTCTAAATATATACTTTTTTTTCGGAAATATTAAAATTAATTATCGACTCTACAATGCTATTAGTCTCTTTGTGTAGCAGATTTGAAATATATTGTTTTTAATTATTAACTTTACAATTAAAGATTACTTTTTTTTTTAGTAAAATATTTAAATCATACAATAAATCCCGTACAAATACAAGTCCTATACAAATTTTAACATACACATATACACAGCGAAATAAACATATACACATAGCGCAAAATTTTCATTTCAATTAACTAAATTTGATACAACTTTGCTAATGAAACATTGTTTGTAAAAAAAAATCCACACATTGTTAGATTTGATCGGCATTGAGAAGTTTTAGTTACGACGGTTAAACCAGATAGTCTCTAGCACTATAGCTACAATAGAGAAGGGTGCGTGCAGCGATGTTGCAAGCTCGAGCTCGTGCAAGTTTACGTTAAGGACCTAATTTGCTCGTGTGAATGTAGAGCAAATTGTAAACCGACGTTATTTCTGTACAAATAGTTGAAGTCTCTACTATAACTAAATTAAAAACTTTTTTAAAATTATATATACATAAATGTAAAGAGTTTTATTATTTCATATAATGAAATTAGTGGAAATTTTGTGTTTATGAATGAATTATTTAGTAGTTAGTAGATTAAGTCTATGTAGAGTTTCGAATATAATTGAAGCTCATGGAACTTTATGTATTGTGTAAAATAGTAATTTGCTACCGTATATACGAATTCCATTTTACCATTGTATTGTAATTATTTTGGTAAAACTAAATTTTTTAATTATTCTATTAAACATAAATAAAAATTTATGTTTCTCTAAATTCAAATATATTTCTTCCATAGAGACTTGATTTACTGTAATATATATTTCTGTCCCGTAAAATGCCCCGAATTCCTTATTTGTTTTTTATTTACTCAAATATAATTAACAAAAAGTCACACAATACACAACTTGATAAAGAATTAAAAAAAAATTAAACTGGATTTCCAAATATAATAATGTACTAATTTTTATATATATAATAGACAAATTTGCGATCCCCTAATTTTATTAACATATGGCTAACCGTTTCGGATGCATCGGTTATTGCTCTTAAAGTAATTATATATGCAAGAATGTCTAATGTTGAGGTCCGAGCGCACTTGCAGGCCAGCTACACCCCTGTCCGTCTGTGCGTTGTATTTACATCATAATACAATTCGTCTAAAGATCCGGTCTAATTGTTCGGAATAGATCGAAATTCAAGTCCGGCGAGATAAACGGCGGAGTTCGGTAATTATTTTTTTGCCACCAAAAAATAAAAATAAAGTTATTTTGCTTGAACTTATTATAATAAAAAAAATATATATTTAGTACTCACCTCCGCCAACTTGCCGCTTTAAAACAATATAAATAACCAACAAAACGTAAACAGAGTCACAGTGAGTGTCCGGCCGGAACACGAAACAAACTTGAGCGGAAGACGTTTTCACTAATTTTGACTAGAACTGTATAAGAGCGAATTGGTAACTGAGTGTCCAATGAAACGGAGCGGGCGGAAGCTCGGCCAATCCGTCACGCCCGCCACACACGCACGTGAGAAACTTTTGCTAACTTCCGAAAGTTTGCCACGCGACCAAATAGTTGCGTAGATAATACGACCGATACTAATGATTGGTTATTTTTTGAAAGCGTCCACCCGTCCGGTCCGGTCCGGTCGGTCTGCAATATTAACAGCCGCGTCCACCTTTTGTAATGAAACGTTCACACATGCTTCCGCATTACCGTCCCGATGCCATCAATAATGAAGCCGGGCGGGAAAAAACAAAACGGGGCACCTCTCCCGGCGAGGCGCCCGCCGACACTACAGCCTCCTCGTCAAAGATCAGAATTGCATATCTGGGTTGCGTTAATGAGAGGGGGTGGGCTCGTGGGGGGTCGAAAAAGTGGCACCGCTCGCGCGCGAATATAAATTCATCGCCAAAAAATCATTACGCGGGGGGTGGTATTACGGCCCTCTGCGCGAGTTTGTTCGTATAGTTTTTAAATCGGGCGCTCACTCGGCGTCGCGGCGCCGCGGCGCGTAGCCGCCGACTGCACCACTGGCTCTACCGCCACTACTTGCACTATGCCACATCTATCACGCATGCACTTAAGACACACGAACCCGACACTAGCGCGGGCGAGTCCCGTCTGAGCTTCGAACCCGCTGAAACTACTTGTTAACTCTAATTGATATAGCGTACTCGTTAGTTAGACTCAGACTCTACATAGCGGCTACACCAGGCATATGCTTGCCGTAGCGTTCACTATTGATAATTGACACATTTTATATTATTAGCAAAATTAGGGAAATATAGTAGGATTAAAGGGGAAAAAATTTCACATATGCAAAATTGTGTTTTCGACGACGAATGTAATCAATTTGTGCGTAGGAAGCGGCACACTTCCGCACACACAGCTACTGTATGTGTGAGAGTCAAATTAAATCTAATACAAAATTGCGTTTTATGTTCGCTAGTGAGTGTAGGTGTGTGGGGGCACAATGCGAACGCTCGGTACACTCGTCCCGATAATTATGCATTAGGCGTCTAATTATTATAATTAACACTTTTTTTTATTAAATTCATATATAATATATATGGAAACGTGACATTTAACCCTTTTGTGAAAATTGTAAAACTAATAGTAAATCTCTTAAGTAATAAGGCTAATAGTACTGTAATACAGTAATGATTTATCATTTATATATAAATATATCTATATGTCGAGCTTTTTTTAATTTTGATAGCTATTTGAAAAGAATATAAAGAACAATCTCGATACGGAAATGTTTCTTAAACACACGTCAACGTGCAATGAGCAAAGCGTATACCTACAAAGCGACTACGCGGCGTAGACTTCTACGCTTCTGTTTATAACTGTGAATGCGTGACTGCTACTTTTTGTGACTTTGGTCTTTAATTAGGCTTTTTTTTTGTTGATATATTTACATGTATATATCATATATTTTTTTTTATATATGAGTAATTTATAATGAGATGTTTATATTATATTATTTATTTCATAGCTCAAATTGTTAGTATAATCTAATTACCACAGACAAATTGTATTTAAATGCTTAAAAATTTTCTTTATAATACTAAAATATATTTTAAATTAATCAACGATACTAAAAGACTGAACTTATAAAGAGAATATTAATTATGACTGAAGAAAAAAAAATAAACACCTAGTAGACAATAACCGAATAGATTAGCATAACGCGATCGACTGTACTTTAAAACTCACACAAACTTAATGTTAAAAATGAATTACCAACACAGTCTCCCTGCCACCCTGCTACACTCATTTTCATTTCGATGTTTTTGGGTTTTTGCGCAGAAGGGGGTTCCCCCACCCTAGGGGGGACCCCCGCCCTATGAAAATAGGATATATTTTTATGTTTTATTTGCCCGGAAGCTCCAGCTTAGTTGCATGTTTATTAGAAGTTTTTATTAGTAGAAACAATAAGGTTTTTTTGCGTTTTTTTTTTTCGGTACCACTATAGGATGATTTGCGATGACAATCGTATCGGCGGAGTCACGGAATGTTTGTTTTGGATTAGGTTTAGTTCTTACTTTTATATTGCTGTACCGTGTACGGCTAGATGCTGGTAATAGTGAAGAAACTATAAAAAAAATATTATACTTGCAGCAACTAATTAATAAGATAATGGTATACATACTATCAAATAAAATAACCTTTTCTTACCTACAATGGATATTCAATATTTAAAATTCAGCTTTAGCTAGATTTTATTAAAAATCCATATTAAATATATCTTAACAGATAGTTCCAAATCAAGTTTATCCATCGAACAGTAATTATGAATCCAAATATAAGCTTTACCGTTCCCCACTTCACGATTTAAGATGAGATGTGATGAAATAAAAAGATTTTTATATAGTTCTTTCTTTACAAATTGTTTTTAGTTACAAATGAATTATTTTTGTCAAATATATATATATATATATATATATATATATATATATATATATATATATATATATATATATACCAATCAACAGTGTTTAGTTACACATACCTTAACTATACATACATCAAAGAATTAAATTAAATTAATTTTCTGTGCTAAAACAAAATGTTTTATATTTTTTTTTAGATTAAACTGTACTCGGACGTTACTTAGGGTGTCTAATGAGCTAAGTGCCTTTCCACGTTGGCTCTAGTTGTAACACCTCAATTACACTCGTCATTTACTATGTAGTAGCTTCTAACTCCCTTTATAAGGACCTAAAGCATATATTTTATATGTCATAGGTTTTTTATTATACAGCGGAGAACGTGACTATGTAACACTGTGTATGTTTTCATCAGCTTCCCGCATGTTTCACGTTTTATCCCGCTTAGCGGGATAAGCATTGTTTTCTCGGGTTTCCATCAGCATTCGAGATATTGCGTGTTAGTCGAGCTCAATGCAATATAATGCTATCCTTATATATATATATATATATATATATATATATATATATATATATATATATATATATATATATATATATATATATATATATATATATATATATATATATAATGAAGTGATTGATTACAAAATATGATGAACATGAAATTAATCACCCGCACAAGGAGATATTTAGTTTTGATTTTAAAACGGTTCTAACACCTACGGTTAGACTTCACTCAGTCGCGCTACGACGGCGGCTACGTATTAAAATGTATTGCAAGTTTTAAATTTTAAAGTTTGTACGTTTGGGATATTTATAAGTAGCTAGCTTCACGCTTCACGCGTTTTCCCGTAGCGGTATAAGCAGATATATATATATATATATATATATATATATATATATATATATATATATATATATATATATATATATATATATATATATATATATATATATAGGGTTTATTATAATTCCTAAAATGGGCATCGAACCCACAACGTTTACAGTTACAATCAATAAACAAGACAATTAAAAATGTATTATTTTTTGAAAATTCTACCAAACTTACACTAGGTACACCAAACTTTGAACGCTTGTCTTACTAGGGCTGACATAAGTTGACTTACTGACATATACCAAGGGACGATCTCGATCGCCTCAGCTACCAAACAAAAGAAGCCGTTACCAGTACAATATATATGTACATGAGGTATATGTCGCATGCAAACGTACAGATATACATAAAACTATGTTATATTTGAAAAAGCCCTTATTTTCCATTGCAATTAGATTTGTAATATTAAAATTATTTTTATTTCTCACTTCCTTAAGCCTATCGTATACATTTTCTATACATTAGACTTACTTGTCTACTTTAGTGAGATAATTAGAGCCATAATTGAATATAAAATTGTGTTTAAAAAATTAAAAAAGTCATGGCATTTTTATTTCACCATCAAATGAAACTCCACCCTATTGGGAATAGCCGCGTCAATTTAGAATTAATATTTATACATTTCCTGTAAAACTTAAATTTAAAGTACTTTCATGATATTATAATTTACATTAATAATGTTTGTTCCTTATAATAATAATGTATGTAAGTTACGTATTAAGATGTAATTTAATTTTTTTCCGCAAAATGGGAAAAAAATAGTTTTTACGTTTCAAAGACTTACGTACTTACTTCTATATCATACATATATATATATATATATATAGTGTTTAGACTACATGTTTTAAAACATATAGCGTTTCACATTTCTTGCTTTTGACTCCGCAATATAAACAAAATTAATCTTTCGTGGCGGAATAGTACAGTGTCCGTCTGCAAACGCGTTTGTTACGGGTTCAATCCCATTAGGGGTAAATGGCTCTGGAACAGCGGCGTTGAGTTTCGCCACTCGATATACGCACGAATATTTCGGATTCATTTAAAGTGGGGAGGGGGGTGCGGTAACACTAGGTACCACTGTCTACCCCGCTATAGTAAAAAGCTAAAAGCTGTGGTATACGCTTGTTTTCCACTAAATGTAGTATTTGGAATTAGATCACTTTCGTTCTTAGAATGCTATATGTGTTGTCGTTTCCTGGTCTGAGGTTCTAAGCCACATCCGAGGCATCAGTTTCTCACGTTCTATAAGAGCCAAAATACAATTGCTATAGCTTAGGTAATAAGCAATCAGAAAATGTTTATTTTAGTTCGGAAAATAAAAAAAAATACGTAATAATTCATATCAAAGTTTTTAAATTTCTTATATATATATATACACATATTTTTTTTTTTTTTTAAGTACGCAAAAATACAACCTCCATTATATAAAGGTTTATTAAAAAAAAGTGGCAACCAATCAACCTAATCTTTATACATTGATTATTCAATTATTAATCATCTCTGAATTTGTGTACAAGACCAAATGACGTCACGGCAGAGCATTATGTATGTTAGAAATTTGAAAATATAAAATTTAATTTTTGCATTTTTGTGAATAAATTGTGCAAATCGATGATCTATTTTTATTTTTTTATTATTATAGTCACAAAAAAAATGTTTCTAAAACTTCGTCTCTAATAATATTTGTTATAATTGTAGCTTTAAAGCAATATGTAATTATTATTTGTTTATCATAACATTATTAGGCTTACACAATCCCGCAAATAGCAGAATAGGCAGAGAGAATGGAATATCAAGACACTCAGTTTTCCGATTTCCATCCGATTTTGAAGAACCGAACGGCACGATTCTTACAGTATGATAATAATCCAATATACTATGTGAGAATCGAACCCACAACTATCGCGTCGACGACCTCAACATGGTTAAATACATATTACACAAATTTTGTATACATATTACACAAAGCTGGCTAAAAATAATATTTACATTAAAGGTGATACACAAAAGTGTTTCACTCAAGCGTTAGATGAAAGTTTAGTTGCTATCTAAGCTTTTGATTTTACTTTTAATTTTTTTTATTTTTTATACACGTTCAGTGCGAGTGGACGAGGGTGCAACGTGCAGGAACTTACAAAACACCCTTTTATCTATAAATGTATGTATGTATGTTTGTATGTATGTATGGAGTATGAATGTGTGAAGTTTTGTATTTATATTTACTTAAAAGGATACCTATATAAAGGGTGTCAATCTGAACGTGTTAGTTAGCCATTGATTTGTTCACTTCATGATAGATTATACGTCGGTATTTTTTTCTTCTACTCTTCTATATGCAGTTCCATCACATACTTGGTTCATGGCCTGTGCCCAGGACCTCTGATCAGTTGCTTATGACTTAAAAAAAGGTGTGATGCGTATATTTGCACCACCCAACCCAAATTTCTTAAGGCAGCATTTAGATATCAACTTTTCGCCCATTTTTATGTCATTGTGTGGTGAATGTAGGAGCAGGATGCTGTTTTATTGTGATATATGAATATGACGTCATTGTCATTGTAGCTCAGTAGAACAACGTGTGATTGGAAGCACGATAATTTTAGATTCAATTTACACTCCAGATAAAGCTTTATAGTCACTTCATCTTTGCAGTAAAAAAAAAGAAAAAGAAAATAGCGATTAAAACATTAAAATATACTTGCATGCACAATTCTTTTACAAATAAATGAATAGTATTGGGCTGGGCACGTTTTTAGGCACATTTAAAATATGTAAATAACTGTCAAGTGCTACGTATGACTCATGGCGTTCTAAGTGCCCGAGGCATATCTGACCGTCGCGCTGCCACAGTTCCGTATGAAGACTATTAACGTGATTTTATATAGTCCATAGGCTAAGAAGTGAAAACTTGAACATGCAGTTTCCGAAAATATGGTAACTAAGCAAACGTATTCATCGGCTATGATTAATAGAATTTTTTCTCTGCTTTTCTTGCTGCCTCGATGCGGGAAATTTATAAAGAAATTTTATGAAGTAAGAATATTATGCTATACTTAGGCCATTGTCATAATAATTGGTATTTAAACGATTAAAAATATTATTATGTAAGCTTTAAAACTATTTTTTTTTGTTTTTCTATTACCGAAAGTCTTGATCAACGCTTTTTTTCCCCAAAATAACTAAAAGCTTTGTGTTATAGTCTTTACAAATATACGTAATCCTAACTCGACGCAATTCCACGTTTTGATAATACTATAAATAGGTCCAAGATATTGTTACATTTTGTTCTTTTCATACAAAAAATGATTTAATGGGGTGGTATTTTGAGCGTATTCGAGATATTTCTTTCTAAATGCAATAGTTAATTGTCGAGTTCGACATGTGAAAATTTCATTTTCGCGTAATTATTGCGGTTTGTGAGTTCGATTCCCACTCGGGGAGTATTAATTATTTTTATTTTCTTCGCTCTGGCAACAAGGCAAAGCGCGGCGTTGAGTTCCGCCACTCAACACGCAATACCAGGAAAAGCTGAGGGCGACGAAATGAGTTTTTAAACACTAGATTCCTTCTGCCTATGGTTCCCTCTGCTTACTCTGCACCCTGCTTCGTGCAAGATACAGCGCGAATAAAACAAGATTGGTTAAATAATAACCTCCTTATTATATCTTCTTGTAAATAATGACCCACCCCCCCTAAACCTCCCCTAGGGTTTATTTAACTCCTAGGACGATTGTTACGTTTTCATTTCATAAAATAATTCTTCATCCACTCAAATCTAGCATCTTTGGGTACATCATCGTATACTAAGCTCTTAATGATTAAATTTTTTTATCAGCTTCACGCTTTATCCTGCCAATATCCGGATAGGCAGATAATGTTATATGTTATGTTTTGACACTCCGTTTTCTGCTTCTGTTATAAGAGAGTGGCGGAGGTTTACTCCGAATACACTTTCCTCAAGTTTGGATTGAGCTGTCGCTGTACCTCTGAACCATCATGGACTCATACTTAAGATATTATTTAATACTGAATATGAACAGTATTTCAGTGTATTTTCTTAACAAATTATTTTTTATTAATTTAAATATCTGTCACGCAACACGTTTAAAATTATATTATTAATTACTACATTCTTTTCCAATATTTAAATATTAAAGAAATTTATTTGATCATGACAATTAGACAAAATCACATAAGTCCCTATTAATTTAGTTCTACTCCGCACCGTTTTCCCGTTTTGCAAGTGATATAGAGGGAACCTAGTGTTAGAACACTCCGTTCTCTACTTTCTGGCTAATTTTCAAGTGAGAAGACTCAACGCTGGGCTTTTTAACAGATTAAAAAATGAAATTACATTAAGAATTTTTTTAAGTGGCGAACAAACGTCATATCCATATCCACAGTCACTAAACCCTTATATCTATAACGTCAGCCAATTAATAAATACATAAAAAAAATATAATAATCACCCAGAATATTAAATTGAATACATCATACATATATGTATATGTATATATGTATATTTTTTTTAAAATATAAACATCTTATTCATTGTAAAAAGCTTAACCCTTACTATATACATAATGAGCGCGGGGGTGGGTGGGTCGGTCCTCTAGGTGGGCATAATAATAAATTCATTTGCTAGTTTTTCCAATAATTCCCGCGATTGGTGGAAAAATGGTCTGCTTTCATATTGAATTGGCCGGCCATCGTTTTATCTCTTTTTATCCTGCGAGATGCATGTTTAAATTACGTACGTACGTACGTACGTATATACGTAATCTTGCCTTTTATTTTTTATATTTATTTTGAATTCTGCTATCAATTCAAAGCTGTACACCATTTCTGTGTATAGCGGAGTGGCCAGAGGGAATTTAGTGTCAAGACACTCCGTTATCACTTGCTGGACGGCATTTTGTTATATTGCGTGTTGAGTGGTGGAACTCAACGCCGCGCTTTGCCATGTTGCCATTGCAAAGAAAATGAGAATAATTGATTCTCTTCGAGTAGGAATCGAACCTACGGCTGACTTGCTTACAGTCATAGAGGCCACTATGCCGCGACAGCTTTTTTTAAATATTAACATAATAACTTTTATAGATGTTTCAAACGAAGATTTGGTGGAAGATATGATTGTTACTCAATGACAGATCAGTTTATTTTTCCTTTTAAGAAATTCTATGGCTTGGATAATATTATTTTAGTTTTTTTTATATATATAAACTTCTTTATGAAACCTGAGAAAACTTATACTATTTTACATTTTTCATTTATACCCACTTTTTTACCCATTTTACGTCTTGATTTAGCCAACTAAATCTAACACTTCTATTCTAATTGACAATATATCTAAGTTACATTAGGAACTACCGCCACCATAGCCTCTTGTACCATATGAGTGTAAAATGTTAGACTTAAAGGAACGTTTTTTAGCTTCACGCTGTAACCCGCATATATCAGGATAGTTTGAGGGAACCTAGTGTTAAGACACCCTTCCCTTCCAGCCTCATCTTCGAGACAGTACGTGTTGCGTGGGGAAAGTCAACGCCGCGCTTTATCTTGTCCCTAGAAGAAGAAATGAATGAATGAATGAAGTAATTAGCTTGTCCAAAACAGCCTTACATTTATTTAATTTTTAATACTGAGTTCATATCATTTGAAAAGTCATTAAAAAAAATAGAAAAATGACAGTGGAAATAACCGCATTCGGGAACATAATTTAAATTATATACCGATTTGCCCACATAATGTCAGCTAAACGCTAATTGACATCTCCGAGTGAGACTAAAGGTGTTATTACAAATTGTATAATAAAATTATCTTGAATGCTACAAGATGTTACAAGGAGAACCTTGAGAGGGCTCTATTGAATAGTAATGATGCACTTCACGTTGTTAATGTTTACATAATTTTAATTTGACTTTTAATTAAATTACAAGTGATTTTATAAATAGATGATGGTGTAATAGATATGGCAACATTTAAATGGAAAATCTTGGTTTTTTTTTCATTTTGAAATATCCACTTTAATTTTTTTTCTATTTAAACTAGAATATGATTTGAGCGGTCAAATTAAATTAACAAGCTATCCTGGCGCAATGGCGCAGTGTCTGGATGTGAGCATGATGGTCATGAATTTGGTTCCCACTAGGGAACTGGTACCGTACCTAAAATGTAAAAATGGGACCTTATTACTAAGCCTTTGCTGTCTGTCTGTCTGTCTGTCTGTCTGTCACCAGACTGTATCTCATAAACCATGATAGCAAGAAAGCGGAAATGTTCACAAATTATGTATTTCCGTTGCCGCAATAACAACAAATACTAAAAAAATTGAAAATATTTCGTCAGCGGAATACCTACAAACATGAAATATGTACGGAACCAACGGTGGGCGAGTACTACTCGCACTTGTCCTATATTTTTATAAAGCAAAGTGCAGCGTTGAGTTCCGTCGTTTAACAAGTAGTACCTCGCTAATTCGGTTGGATAACCTAGTTGGATAACCTAGCAGAGGAAACCTAGTGTTATGACACTCCGTTTCCCACAGTCTCTATAGTTTAATATGTGTTAATTAAACCTTTATACTATATAATAAAAATATTAAACGAGAATACGTTCGTCTAGTTATGTATGTAACTAACATTTTAATGGGCATTATCCCTTAGGGGTATCCTAATTACTTCATTATAATGCCGATTAACGTCTAATTCAAGGATTTTCTTGCATATATATATATATATATATATATATATATATATATATATATATATATATATATATATATATATATATATATATATATATATATATATATAATATATATATATATATATAATATATATATATATATATATATATATATATATATATATATATATATATATATATATATATAAGCTTCACTGAAGTACTTCCGGCTAAGACGACGTAAGCATATTTACTGTTTTGTTCAATGCCTTACTTTGACTTTAAAATATTTGTGAAATACACCTCTAAATAAAGTAAATACACCCATAGGGCTGATTTATTTTCTATGTATGCTTTAAAATATAAATTATAGATATACATACATATTTTTCTTATTAAAACATATATTAATTAATCATTTTTTTTAGCTAGTTAATGCGCATATGGCAAGTTTCTCTCCTTTACCTTAGTGTCTGGACACTCACTTCTCCGACTTTCCGTCCAAATTGGAACTCACTGGCGCAAGTTTTAGGGCGATAAAATGAAAATTATTATTTGCACAAAATCGGAATCGAACCTACAAAATGGCGTTTACATTCCAACGATTTAATTTCACAACGGTGACCTCTACAAAAAGAATTACGAGAATCAAAATTTTAAAATTTGATCCTAAGCCTAATTCTCGCATGGGCCGCACTCATGTATGTGACACACGACACCTGGACGCGCCAGGGTAAGTGACCGACTGACCTTAAGTCCTCTAACAAGTAACTTAAGATGGTACATAAAAAAATTGGAATTTCCACTAACCTGATGGCAACGCTGAGGCAAGCTTTAAACTTACAGTGGTTATAGCTCGGCTTAGTTAGAGGTCAAATGGAGGTCAGAGATACTATCCCCTCGTATGGTAAAGTATTGTAGTAGGCGAAGATACGACTACTCTAGTGGTAAAGTTATTTAGAGATATTGAAAGCGAAATCCATGAGATTTTTTCAAAAACTACATTAATAGTAATTTTTATATAATTTGCTTAATAGTAACTTTTAATTTATGTAAATTTATTACTAAAATATGAAAATTGACGATTAAAATAGGGAATTTAGCGCAGCAGCATAGTTATGTTAATCGTGTATGTTAGACATCGTTTTAGCATAAAGCTATTATATATTTACATTTTGCTATGTAAATTCACTTTTATAGGGATAAATTCTTACACCTAGAGATTTCTCAAAGAGAGAATTTTTGAATTTTTTTATGATCCTTACTTAACCATGTTTTACTTACCTTTCCAGAAACTTGTCACGATCACACGGGATCTGTAAAAAATGAAAGTGTTTATTATAACTTAGTTCTTATTTCTTAATACATGATTGCATTATCTTCTTAATCCTAGTCCATAGACAAAATCTGTGGAAACCGTCAATTTGATACTTTAGAAGATCTCAATATTGTCCTGGCGTTTATGAGGTGTGACTAACAATACATACATAGTACAATAATCTTAGTTTAGGGGTAAAGTGGACAAGTAAAAGCATGTGTTAAATTTTAGGCTAGAACAATAGGAATGTACTAAAATGTTAACAAAAACATCAGAATCAAATAACTTAGATATATTTTTAGCTTCGCTTCTATAAGAGTAGAAAAAGGACGGAGTGTTGAGACACTCTGTTAGATCTAACATCTTACAACTCAACGCTGCGGAACTCAACGCTGAACTATTATATTACCAGAGCAGTAGCTATATATTAGAGTCAAAGTCGCTTTGACACATTGACCTTCACTTATATTCTCTACATGTCGTGGCTCAGCGGCACAGCGTTTGATTGTAAGCGCTACGATTATAGGTTCGATTCCCACTGGGACATTTGTGCTAAAAAGAATATTGGTCAAATAGCTCCTTGTACAAAATTTAACAATATGTTAGGAAAATTGCTAGGTCTAAAGTAAATATAAGAAATATTCGTAAAACATTTGTTTAAAAGCAAACATCTGTATAAATATATTATGTATGGTGATAAAACAATGGATTTCTAAGATCTTTAAGGATACGTCCGTCTATAGCACGAGAACTCCCATTTTCAACTAATCTCGTAATAGCTCCAGGTTCGAATCCAGCTCTACAGTGTTAGCTAGTGATCATCTCGCGGCTTCGTCTACATTTACTATATAAATATGATTTTCTCATTATTTCCTATTTGGGAGGGTAAACGTATCAAAAAAAATTTTTTTTTCGTGTAATTTAAATGATAATTTAATATATATTTATTGATATATTAAATAAATTAAAGTCCACTGCATTATTGGAAAAAAATAATAGAATAAAAATAGAAAAAAAAATGACTTAAACTCTCCTACTTAATTAAATACAGTATTTAACCCTGAGAAATGTTTTAAGAAAAACCGCAGAGAACGGAATTATGGGTCACTAGGCCTTTCATATGAAAAACGCAAGAGATATACTACAATATTTTAATGTCAAATATTTTTAATGTCAAATATATCTATACATACATACATACATATATAATTAATCAGTCACAATTGTTGACTGACTCATAGTGAAGTCATTAGAAAAGGTCATTAGCAAACCATCTGTTCAAACGCAGACAGAATTGTATACTGTAGATTTAAATAATAATAATAATTTATACTAGATATCAAGTTGTATTACAAGAGTCGTCGATTCTGTTGCGGGAAGCGATTTTTTTATATCGAACGAGACACGAACCCCCACTAGGGGTTATGATTATTATATATAAATTATCGTAATTTTTTCGGCGTTGAGTTCCGCCATACAATATGCTACGATTCGAATTCGAGTGGTAAATGGATGAGTGCTATTAAAACGGGTCTCTCTGTTTAATTAAGTAAATTTGAATCTGTAACCACTGTACTAATTTAACAACTACACCATGATAGGTATAAAAGTGATAAGAAATGAATAGAGTTTTATTTAGATAAATTATGATAAAATACTCAAATTATTGCTAGCAATGTCGCTAATTTTCACACAGATTTCTATGAAAACAAATGAAAAAGCATATGAGACAATGCGAGTCCAACGAACGTTGAAAGTGGAATTTAAATATGTAAGGAATTAGGGGTGCGTGGTGTGGGAGCGGGAGCGGGAGCGGGGGTCGGGGGGTGAGTTTTTTTCAAAACTAGAAAGAGATGAACACGCTTAGTATTGCGATCTGGGCCGCGTACTGCTCGCATGTGGATGAATTAGAGAGATAGGTCCTGAGATATCATTTCCTTATTCATGTATCTGTTATATTTATTTATTTCAGTTTAATGATTTATCCTGCATCTAGCAGAGTAGGCGGAGAGAAAGTGTCTACACACTCTGTTCTCCGTTTTTCATTCCAGTTAGAAATGCTACGTGTTCAGTAACGGAACTGAAATGCCGCCCTTTTGTTAGGTTAGGTTGGGGCGGAAAATTAAAATAAATTCTATTTTCGTTGACATATGTATGACATAGCTTGTTAAGTGACTTTCGACATATTTTAAACTATAGGATTTGTAGGTGAAGGAAGAATTTTTATTGGATCTCTTTTTTACATGCATTATATTATTGTGTAAAGTTAGTTATCGTTTCACCGTACATTCTCCTTCGTGTATTCTCCATACAACGTGACATTGGCGAAGGTAATTGTGCTCAACTGGCACGCTCGAAACGCCATTACCGTAGAACAGAACAGAACTATAGGATTTTATCGATAATATGCTTATATATAAGCAATTTTTTCACTACCATCACCATGGCGTCTTGCATTTCTTTGTGTAGAAATTGAATCCAAACTTTGCTAATTAGAGAAAATCACTGCCACTGTGCAGTAACGGTTGCAAAATTTTGTAGCAAGCACACACTTGTCCTCGATATCGTTCATAGCAAATATTTTCGCTTATACAAATATATATTTGCTTATTTAAAATAAAAAAAAATATTATCAAAATACAGACACAGCACTTTTTATAATATATTATGGACTTATGCAAATGGTGACCATTGTTACCGCAAAGAATACATATATTATTGACTTTGTTATTTTAGATTATACATATAGTTATATTCATTTTACATCTCAGAGGGTGTCTAGCCAATTATCTGTCCGATATTTGGTTTCCGGCATACGGGTACGAGACCCCGGGACCTCGAGCCACCACTTTCATAACCCGATCCAATCCATGTAAGTGGTGTCCCTCCCCTATATTCCAAGTCTTTCTGCCTCTTATTCCCTTTCCTTTCTTGGTTTCTCCCAGTAATGGGTTTGGAGGTCAGATGGCAATCGCTCCACAAAAACCACTTCGCCACTCATATGGACCGATTGGTCTTAGTCGGAAGGCAGACCCTGGCAAATTTAAAGCCGGGACTAATGCCAGGAAGAAGAAGAAGACATATAGTTATATTAGTAAATAAATATAGAATGGAATGGAATAATGTATCGCCATATTCTCGGCTGATGCGTGAAGGTCTTCAAATTTTAGCTTCACGCTGTATCCCGCATATATGTAGCAGGGTAGGCAGAGGAAACCACGTGTTAAGACACTCCATTCTCTACCTTCCGTCTTCGTTGCCAGGGTCTGCCTTCCAACTAAACCTACTCCACTGTGCACGATCTTGGCGATCCTCAATGGTTAGTCCATTGGCTTTTATACCCTGTATCGCAGCATCTAACCATCGTTTCCTTGGGCATCAATATTTATAAGAACTAATATCTTAAGATATATTCCTCGACCAAACACCCAAGAGGAGCCACGCACGCGCCGTAATGAGCGTTCGCGGGGGGTTGTTAGACAATTTTACAACTGCGCCTCACGGTTTTTTGGAGATTCGCGTCGCTAGGTGAGCTTTGTAGATTAAGAGGGTAGATATGACGTCATCAAGTAATGATAATGATAATGATAGTTATATAGCTATAGCTATATAGCTAGGTCCATAGCTAGGTAGGTATATAGCTAGGTACTTATATAGCTATATAGCTAGGCTTGGGATGTTTGTCTGTTTGTAAGGTTTGCTTTGTATATATTTATTAATATGAATGAGTTTAATTCTAAAATGATTTGAAGTTTTATTGCTGATTGTTTATAATTATATCTACATTAATACATTGTATCAGAATTAAGTAACAAATTTTATAGAAAGAAATTATTAAAATATCTGCATTTGCAAAATTAATATAGTATTAATATAATATTAATATAGTATAGTATAGTAATATATATTTCATACTTTGAAAAGATATATATACTTTGAAGGAAAATACGTTTAGCAATCGATCAATGTTCAATATCGATATATGCGATTAATCTGGTTAATTTTAATCATTTAATGCATAGAACTTTTTTAATTTTACTTATTTTTTTATTATCAAAAACCAAGAAGACATTATGGATAATAAAAAGACAATGTAACGAAGAATTTTTAAGTACGAACGTTAATAACAAAGGAAGGTAAAAACCTTGTACACTTCCTCAAACAAGTATATAAAGTATTGAAACAAATCACATCTGATAACACAATATTCTTTGACAACATCTGGAGGTGAGTACAAATTTGCATATGCCGAAATAATTTAGGGGGCATTACACACACACACGCGCAGCACTAATGTGTGCCAACTAAGAAAATATATGCATATACCTTACATTTTATACTCTAGGGGAAGTACGATCAATGGAAAAATACTTGACTGTAGAGAATAAGATGTAGAGGTAATTTTGACTTAAGATGGCTGAGTACTTGGGATCGTTGATTTTTTTGTGCTTTCTATAAGTCTCGTCTCATTTGTTGTTTAAAATTATTTACATAAGGATAGACAAATATTTGTGTGTTTTATTGTGTGTTAAAAATATGTCTATTGTATTATACTATAGGTGTTTTATTTAGAAATGTTTAAAATTTGGTCTTAAACGGGACTCGAACCCGCGCTTCTTGGAAATATCGATAACATTTAGTGATATTTTAGATAGTATTGGCAGGTATATGTATTTACTATACAACTCATATGTTCCCAAAATCCTAAATAATTACATAGCATATTTTAAAATAATGATACCAATTTCAAAACCCAACCTATGGCTTTTGAAACGTAACACTACTACTATTATAAGAAATAAGGAAAAAAAAATTAAGGAATTATAATATATATCGCTCGTTATACAAATTTTAACCTGCTATAATTTTATAAATTTTCACTGACCAATACCAGGTGTTAGAACTAAAATTAAATTTACAATCATTAATTAAAAAATATGTTTTAAAAAATAAGTACATTTTTACTTATATAATAATAAATACGCATAATGTAACTGTAAGTCTTTACAAATTAGATTGAGAATTTTTAAATGTAAAAAGCTCTGTTATTTAACATATGTATATCCGACTTGAAGCTTAATAAGCTCTAAAGCCTAGTTATAAAGAGTTCTAAGCCAGTAGAGTTTACTACCTTGCTAATGCTGTATAGAATTTTATTTTAATGTAAAGATATATATGTACCATTTTTTGTGTAATTTTTAATTTGTAATTAAAATTATTAATTTTTACTTTCTTTCAATTTGTTGAAAGAGCTTAGAAAGAATTATCTTACTTTTATATTATAATTAATAATAATTATGAAATTGCAAGCTATATCAAGATGAGGCACCTTTTTTATATATGTGTTATAGATTGTACTCAATAATTATTTAAATATAGAGTTAGGTTTGAAAAGAAAAACATAACGGTAGAGGTATTTTTTGTAAAAGCCTTTGGTCTGAGTAACTTAGCAAGTAGTTAATTTATATATGTATATATTTAGACCAACAAGTCTAGTGCTATAATTGTAGAGGTATTTTTGCTCTACATACGAAGCGACCTTGAAAACTATTCATTGAAATAGATTTTTTAAATGTCAGGATATTTTTATTTGAGCGACGGTAAAAGCGAGAGTGGCAAGAATTTGAGCACTTTTTTAAACCGACGAACAAATGAATGAAAATATTTTTTAGGCCACGCGTCCGTTCGCAATTTTTAGAGATCGGCTTCTAAAAAAAAGCCATAAAAAAACACACGCGTCCCGGTCCCGGCGGTTTTTTTTTACTATTTTAATTCCACTATTACGTATGAAAGTGAAAGGATTTGATTTTTTACCCGTTCACAATATTTTTTTTTATATCGTTCCTCTAAATATTGGTTATATTTTGCTGGATGCGAACAAAAACGGTTGTCGTGTAAACATTTTTTTTTCGTGTTAGCGACGTGTTTTCTATTCGCCTTTCGTGTTAAAATAAATTTATATTTCATTTTGTATTCATATGAATTTTGTTCTAGAATTGCTACTGTAGCTCATTATTGCTGACATGTTGCATATTATAATGAATGTGAGCATCCACATACATACGTACAAATGTACTAAAGAGTTAGTTATTAATATATTAAAAAATTTACCAAGCACCTATTAACAATTATAAAAATCAATATAGGCATAACTCGACTAAAAAAAAATTAATCTCAAAAAAAACTAATTTAATAATTCAACACATAATGACACCATAAATACTATTATAATAATCATTATAACTAATTAAAACTAATTAACGATTAATTTAAAAGCAAAGTGCTAACTAAGATAGTATTGTATCGCGTTTTGACAATCCAAACGAGCTCATACGACAGGGCCGTAATAAAAATTATATGCTTCAATTTACGATGGTATGAGGGGTTGGGAGGCCAAAAAATGCCTCCATACCCTCCCTGATTGCGGGATCGAATCTCGCTAAACGAGAGGGTGAAAAATTTCGCGTAGAGGGGGAGGGCCCGCGATACAGTTTTTTCCAACATTATCCGAGTAACTATGCGGTACTGGTTTGTGTAATTATTAAATTTTTTATTTTATAATACTTCCCTTCCCTTGCCTTCCCTTAACTTGCATTTGTTGGTAGTTTCTTAGATTATGAATTGTTATTATGAGCTTTTGGTATCTTAAAGCTTTTTATGCTTTTAATAACTTATTATTAAATTTTATAATATTTTAAATGTAAATTTAATATTATATGAAGCATTAAGAGCTTTAGCTGAATGTAACTAATTTCTTAAATCATTACTTTTAATAATATATGTGCAACATATTTAATTGTAATATTCAAAATTTCACAAAATGTGTAATGTGCTTGTAGAGTATTCACTAGTTTACTTGAACACTAATATACTTATTCTAAACATAATATATTATAAAATAAACTATAGAATCACGTCATAATTTTTACTTCAAAAAAACATATAGATTTTTGTTTTGATAAAGGCAAGTAAATCGGAGTGAACGTAAATTTTAATTACTATCTCTAAATTTTTCTCAAGGAACGCACGTCAGCGTATTATAAATGGAACTACGGCGCTCGTAGCGTAGTACTACGGCGTAGCGCGCCTACGTGAAAATAAATAATTTCGTAGCACCCCTCTAATTATGTAGAGCAAAGGACGATTCATGAAATTCCTTGAGAAAATATAGACTGGCTGAATGGTTTAAGCTTCGTTCTATAATTAGTAGGTAGTTTTAATTTGTTTTTAGTTTTCTTTTAAATTTTAATTTGAAATTTCAGGCTGCAAAATCAGTTCTTGACGGTTAAAAATATAGAATAGTAGTAGCAGGTTTAGTAGAATATTCCATGTGAGGTGAGTTTTAGGAATTTCGTTAAAATCTCTCCGTTCTCGTCTAATTATTTCTATAATGTGAGACTATTTATAAAAGAAAAATTGAAAATGAAATTTAAATCTATATGTTGTTTCAACTTTGCAACATATTATTATAACTTACAACTAACATTATACAGAATTCTAATTTATATTTAAAACTATACTGTGTATGATATTCCAGCTACTGTTCTTACGGTGGCTGTACGTAATTTATTGTATGCGAGATAACTTTAGTTAGCAAAGTCGTTGTAAAACTGTCGAAGATGCAAGTGAGATTTAAAAAAATTGTATTAAAATATATGATTTTGTGAAATAAACAGAAAAAAGGTTCAATATTAATATTTATTAATCAATTACCAGTTTTAATAGTTTGTATATATTCTAATAATAATATTCAATAAGTAAGTCTAATAAGTAATATTCTACTTAACGTTATTATTTAAGAATTAGAATTAAGAAGTCATAGAAAGTGAGTTTAAAAGCTAATATACTAAAACGATCTTTATTTTTTAACCAGAGTGAAGACAAATCATATTGAGTACAAATCTTCCTTTTTTTCCATTTTTTAGCTCGTAAATGTTCCATAATCTCATTATAGCAATAAACGATGTATTCATAAAATTAAGAATTATTTAAGTTAACCGAAAGTCGAAGGCATCATAGAAAATGACTCTACGAGAATTAGAACCATCCTTGACCGATATAGTCGCCCTAATTTCTTGAGGAAAGTAAGGAAGTTATCTTGACGCATATTGTATGACAGAATAGGCACGATGGTCGTAGATACAAATCTTAGAAGAAATTTAAATATATCTTGAAAGATGTATAGTAAAAGCCAGACTGAAAACACAGTCTGGCTAAGTAACTTTACTTTTAACACAGTTTCCTAAATGCACTTTATCTTCAAATCTACTTTTATGAAGCCATCGTGATGCGGCTAAAAATCATCAAAGTATCTAAGTTAGTAAAAACTAATATCTAAAATTATGAACGTTCCGTTGGACGACAAAATAGAGAAGGTAAATCTCTAGGATCTCTCCTTTGTTTTAACAAAAACGCGGAAACAACCTAAAAATAAACAAAATTCCTAACAAAACTCATTCATGGCCAAAGAGGAAATATGCCATATGTAAATAAACTAGAAAAAATAGTCCCCGGCTTTGATTCTATTAATATTTGAACACATTTTGTATCGGAACATAACGTTGCTCGCATATATCTTGTTTTTGTATTGACATTCTATGTTACGAAGTTTGTGGCATTATTTTTATTGCACGACCGCTTTTGACCGTCTTAGGGTTGTATTTTTATTACCCCTTATAAGTATGTATGTTTAAATAAGCTAGGAGAAATGTAGAGTTTCCTTACTTTGTAGTAAAAGAAAATATAAATTTATTAAGTAAATTATTTATATTGTTAGGCATAATAGAAAATTGGCATCTTTTAAATCAAATTGTAATGAACTAGTTGAAAACTATTTTGTAATATTGAAAAAGAAAAGCTAATTATACTTAAAAAGAAGGTTTTATTTTTTAATCGTATCATATCTGGATAAAACCGGAAGTACCTATAGTATTTGTTGTATTTTATTTTATTTCTGAGCGTTATAATTAATTTTGTATGATCTAATTAAGCTGTTTTTCGCGTAACGCAACTTCCGCTCCCCTTGAGCTGGCTATTGACGTCATAGATTCTATTTATAGCGTTGTTAGTACAAAATGTTACTTTACAACATAGAAAACTTAATTGTAGGGAAATATTTTTGAAAATTACATAGTTTTTTCAGTTTTAGATTGATTTACTTAGACTGAAACCGGGGTTAGGTTGTACCGTCCCTGAAACACTACAGCCCCTGAAACACTACTTAGCTTATATATGACTCGACTATGCTTATTATTTTCTCTGCATTTTACACAATTATTGATTAAAAAATAAAGAATAATTACGCCTTGATTTATACTTGACCCAAAGCTAAGATCAGTCAGTCAGAGACCTGCCAATTGTGTCATGATGGCATCTCATAATAAGCCATATCCAATCTTTTGACTATAGAATAATAATTGTTTAGTCAAGCTCCAACCGAAGAAAAGTACCGTCAACACTTTAACGCGTAATCCTAAATTATTTATACAAAACATACATCCATACATACATACATACATACATAATTACATTATCGCTAATTAATATGGTATTAAATACAAAATGAAAAAATACGCTAAAGGCTCCACTCCCACCAAAAATCCCGCAAAAAACGTTGCCCAATCGAGGGGGTGTGTAAAAAAGGAATTGTATAATAACTTGATCACATTTAAACATATACATTTTATATACATATGTATGTATATATGTATGTGTGTATGAATGTATGTATGTATGTAGTTGTATGTAGGCGTCACAGGGCGGCTGATTAAAAATCATGACATGCGCAGAATAATTTAAAAACTACCGGAGGCTGGGTTAATTTTTAAGTATTGATCAAAAATTGCGTGTGTAGGGGCGTGGGGTGGGTGGTGGTTGTTGTTTGACGTGCGTGAATTAGAATTTTTTTTTTTTCATCTCAAATTTTGTCATTAGAAAAGTTCTTTTGTATGTTTTTTTTTTCGGTTTTGTCGTATATATGGCGGGTTTTTTGTATTTCCGGTTTGGCGGTTGCTTTTTTTTTTTTCTTTTCTATTACGATTTTAGTTTTTGCCTTGAAGGTTTATTATCGTTTTATATTAGATATTATACCGTATTAGGTTCATTGCTTAGTACATACGTATACATTAAAATGTACAATGTTACAATTTATAAAAAAAAAAGTTATAATTACATACTTTGCATATTTGAATAATTAATAATTAAAATTGAAAAAAATTTTAGGTTTATGCTTTTTATCTTTTTTCTAAACGAGAAAATGAGATGATTAATGTCCCCAAGTGGGAATCAAACCCACTGTTACATATGCAGTCAGACTTCAATATTATCAGATCACAATATCTTAATACCGATGCTTAAAGGTCCTACATTTCTATATTATTTATAGGTATAGTTAATACACCCTTCTATAGTATTTTGTTCTAGTAAATTCTTAGAGAGGGTGTGGTATAGATTCAAATCCAGTAAAGAAAAGTATCAAGTTACATTATATCCAATTAAAAGAAGACCTACCACTTTTGAATCGTCAATTTACATTGGAATGTCAGTAGTGTCAGTCTTTCAGGAGGCTACCACCAGCTCGGAAGGCAGGTCCTGCTGAGAAGAGCCGAGGAGAAGGTCAACAGTTGCTCCTTACAAATATAGCATTATTAATATAATATAATATTATTAATATGATATTTCATAGTAATTTGTCGAAATTGGCATACAAATATATCTTAAACAGATGAAAGATGTCGATGGAGAGTCCTCACAAAACTATAAAAAAAAAAAAAAAAAAAATGAAAGCTTAATAGTTTATGTGTAATTTACATAGCTTATATTTAACGTACACTTATTTCATAATAAATGTTATTATATATCATTATTTCTCAACAAATTACTATTAACTTCTAAAGGGCATGTATGTGAAGGCGAGTCAGTCATGTTTCCTTACAGCGTTATCTCGACGCGGGGCAAATGCCAATTTAGTTCTGTCACTTATGTTTATTTAACGATGAAAGCTCAAAGCTTTATAAATGTTGCCTTGTATCGTCTGGTTAAACAGAACCTAGTGTTAAGACACTCCGTTCTCCGTTTTATTATATAAGTTCATATTGTATACTCTATTTTGCTTGATTTTTTTTTATTTTTGGAGTTAGTTTTAGATTTTGTTACTGGCTTTATATTGTATCGAGATATTCGATATAGATAACATAATATGTATAATAAAGCAAATAGTCGAGCTTGTACCATTTGAATAAAGTTTAATTAAAAAAGAACTTAGCTTGTTGATAAATCAGCTAACTGTCTAACAAATATATTGTAAAATAAATGCCTACAGTAATAAATGGACAAAATTATGACATAGATGACGTAGTTGTTGTGACGTAGCAATAATACGAATTTTGAATATTTTTTTATACGATTCTTCTTTTATTTTTTTCTAAAATTCATTCATAATTAAATACAAAAAGTAACTAATGATGTATTGAGCATATTTTCAGCTAAATCATGTCTTTATCAGCTTTTATATGACTGCAAGCTTTGACTGCGGGCTTGCCAGCATGGTCAACTGGAAAGAGAGTTGTGACACCAGACACATACAAAGTGCCCGATGTAACTTTAGTTTTAAGTATAGTCTATAGCTTTTCTCATGAAATAGACTATCCAATATAAAAAAAAAACAATTCGAACAAAAGTTCCTGAGATTAGAGCGTTTATATAAACAAACTTTTTAGCTTTCTGAAATATTATAATCTGTAGAGTTAAAAAGAAGACGTATATTGAAGATATTTAAAAAAATACAGCTTATTATCATACATACATATGTCCATACATTCATTTGTTTAACTGATTCTGTATATATAATGATAATATTATTTGCTAATTTGATTTTATTTCATTTAAGAGTCATTTGATTTTGTTTATAATTTAAAGTTGTTCTATAAAGTCGATTAACGCTTAACATAAAAAATTAATTAGAAATCATAGTATTATGATACAAATTTTTCATCTTAAACTTTTACGATCTTTTCTATTCCCTTCAAAAGCATTTCGCTTTGCCTTGTCAATTAAAAAAAATTAAAAACCCCAACAAACTAGATAATTTTCAAAAACAAAAAAAAAAAAAACAGCAACACACCAAAAAACGTCCCAAAATCAAAAACAGACATTAGACGTGCGAAACGTAAGCGATACCCGCATGTGTATAGAGTATAATTTAAAAATACGCAAAATACGGCCACTTCTAACCGTCGGTGGGGGGAGGGGGGAGGTTGGGAAATGCTCCCGTTCCCCTACTTTGCGTATTTTTCGGTATGCGTGGCAGGTGGCGACCCCATCGCGGGGGGTTCGTTAAAAAGCACCCGAGTACGTAGTATTATAAAAGTTGGGCCTACGTGTAAGTAGTGGTGGTAGGGGCAGGGGTAGGGGACGGTGCCACCCTTCTACCTAGTTAGACAGTTAAAAGTATGCGGTATTAACGAAACGGAAATGAATATATAGCTAGGTAGCGTTTTCGGGAGGCTGTGACGCCGCGGGTTAGATTATGAGAATGCTTGGAGTTTTCATTTTGGTGTGCTTTTTTTGTACTTTTTATGTCGAGTTTAGAGTTTGTTTAGCTTTACTTCTATATAGATATATAGATATACTATATGTATATGTAATTAGAATTAGATAAATGATTGAATACTGTATACCTTTTTATATGAATATTAAACGTATAGAACGAAATCAATTTTGTGCAACAATTCTTGTAAAGGTAGAGATAATTCTGAATTTAAGCGGGGTTTAACGCCTAGTACAATAAATAAATATGAATCTAGCCTACAAAAAAATATGCCGAGTGAAGAATAGTATCAGTAACCATCAACTCCACGACCAAACACGTCTACTCCACCACTATACCGGTTCCACAACTATGATGATAATTAATATCCATAGTGCATATGTAATTAATATTGTATATGATTTAGAATAACTGCGCCTCATTGTTAATAAAAGGTATTGTTGCATTAGAAACGTTTGAGTGTTTTTAATATACTCGATGTTGTTTCAATTTTACAATAATTGCACTTTATTGTCATATAAGAGAGATAAGTAGATTTCGCTTTGTTTTGTGTCTCATAATTAATTATAATATTAGATTCGATAAAATGTCACTCGGGAGTGTTTTTTTTTTTTTTATATATTATATTCTTTTTGTTTTGTGTTTCGAGTACGTAACTCAATACGCTAATGACTTGTATTTGTAATATAATCGTGTTGTATGGTCAGTCAATAGAAAATGTTAGTAGTGGTTTAGTTGATTAAGGAGAATAGGATTGATGTTATAAGTCGTTAATTAATATCGGAAATATTATGAAGATAATTAGCTCCTTCTTGCAATATCTTTAATAAGAAGTATAGCACATAGAGAAGTGATCAGTCAATAAAATGTTTCTTAAAATATTGAATTGGAGATAAAAAAAATACATCACTAGTCGTTGTAATTATTTACAATATTATATAAATTACTGTATATAAAATTTAAATTTAAAACAATAATATTTTTAGCTTATAACGAAACCCCGTTCCAAACAACTAAGTCAGCGTTATAAAAATGTAACGCCTGACATTTTTATTGGAGCAACACATCCGTCGCGAATAAAGGAAATTGCTGTAAGATTTTTGCAAGGCGCTCGCCGGTCAAGACATCGATTCGACCGCGATCTCGCCGCCCGCGGCCTTAGTGGGGTGATACAGTGGTTTCTTATACAAATTAATGTTGAAAATGTTATAGAAGATTCCATTAAAGTTCATTATTTTGTTATAAACATATTTGTTAGAAATATCGTGTTATTTTGATTCTGACTCTACAGTTAGTAGGTGGAGGTTGCGGGTTCGATCCCCACTCCGGAAAACTGATTATTTTAATTGTTTCGCTCTCGTAACAAGTTTAATAAGTATGAAGTTATTTTTTTTATTTGTCGTACTGAGAAGTGTAATATTAGATTTTGTTATTCATTAATTTATAATTGAATAATGAAATCATTGATACTAGGTCTTTTGGCAAGTTTGAAACAACTTGAGTATGCTTTTATAATAACGTAAGGTGGTAAAATTTTGACATTTTTTTTGTTTAAGCATTATTTTAGTGCGTTAGTAGTTAGTAAAATGTATGAAATTTGTATTATTACGTTCATTTGGAGATAATGTAGAGCGAACTAACTCCCGATTTTGTTTTAGTGGAACACGTAATTTTTTTCTTTCCGTAAGTAACTATAATTTGAAAAAAAAAAAACCCATAAACACATTTAATACACACATACTTATAATCAGTGTCTCATCAAATTATTATAAAGAATTACTTCTATAGTACAAGAAGTTTCGATGGCGTAGCGTAGATTAATCGACGAGATCTACACTAATACGTAGCACGAAAACGTCGTCGCATTGTCTTAATATTAAACACTTCCTCTCGCGAGAACATCGTCTACATACCTTTAAAAACTATTTAATTTGAACAGAAATTTGTGTGGTTTTTGATCAAATCCTTTTGACGCTATCCTTGAAAGGATAAGGAAGGAGTTTGGACTGGCTTGACAAATATGACAGTTATAGATTTGAATTTTACTGTCGAGTGTATATATATATATATATATATATATATATATATATATATATATATATATATATATATATATATATATATATATATATATATATATATATATATATATATATATATATATATATATGAATTATAAGTATTACTCCATTTATATTATAAATAGTATATAGTATATACATTAATTGTACCTTTTAAAGGTATTCTTGTAGTTTAACCCTTCCAGTCCTGTGTTTTAAGGTATTTTTTTATGGTAATAAAATGTTTTGAATTTATATATATATTTTGTTGTATTAAAATTATAAATGACTTTATTTGTATTGTTGATATACAATTATACAAAAGTATAGGTTAGTAAGGGTCCATGCAGAATATAAAAATACTGAAAAATTAGCCAAGCTAAGAGAGCTGAGGCTATAAAAGGCGAACGCTTAATATTTTTGTTTTACGACGGTGCACTAGATCGGATAGTAAACCAAATTTACTGCCGAAACACAGCTTCCCATCTAAATAATAAATGCGAGATTTCCTACGCACAGGCATTGGAGTAAAACAATTTATTACAAAATGTAAACAGGAAGAGCCGTATTTTCATTAAGAATACGAATTCAATACCCCCCTACCACCCAGGAATAGACCGAAAATACCCAGTTATGATTAATTCCGAATGCGCCGCGCATTGATCAAGGAACCGAGGCTTTTTACTCCAAACTACCCATCTCTACCCCCATCCCCCCTTGTGGGAGCGAGACTAATGCAGCGACCACCGTCTCTCTCTAAAACAAAGATGCTAAAACTTCTTTCGCTAGTATGAAGATTTTAATTTCATATTTTTGACGAAACGGTTCTAATTTTCTGGCGCTCTACAACCGAAATGCGACTCTACTGTCTTACAACAAGATCCAATTCGGCCGACAAATTCGCAGTACTTGTTTCCATTTTCTAATTCCGAATTAGTTTTCGAAGTGAAAAGATACAGTCCCAAGACTGTGTGGGCGCCGACCATCAATTTGGACTTTGATAGCTTAAATTTAGGGGAGTGTTTCCCTTGGTGAGGGCCCTGAAGAAATAATTCTCGAGTCGTACCCCGAAATTAGTCGAATAAGGGGAAAGGGGTTCACACGATGGGTGGTTTTAAAAGAAGAAGGCAAAAAGGTGGGGATAGAAAGATGCGCAAAGACTTAGTTTGCGAGGGGGGGGGGAGGTGGGGGGTGTTATAAAATATATAATTCTATACTTACAATACTTGTAAATACGGCACGCGGAAGTACTTCGGACGTACCGTCTTGAGATGAAAGATCGATTGCTAAAGATGCTGTGTGTTAAATATTGTAACTTGAACATAACTCTTGCACAGAATTCTTTCATAATTTTATACAGAATATACACAAACATACAGAACAGATATTTTTTTTCTCTTACATTATAGTATGGAAATTTATAGCAATAATAATACGTGCTAAATTATTAACATATCTTGAAATTTAGCACGTATTAGATATAATACTGTAAAACATTTAAAGCTTAACCATAGCATCAACTAACCACCAAAAATAAATATATAAATAATAAATACGTTTTTCATAATACCAAGAATGATATAGATACAGAATAAATAAAGTTTTTATTAAGAATAAGACAAATCTGATTTACGACGTCTCAAAGCTCAAGTGGTCTAAAACGCGCTACACCGCTACATTCGCTGATATTTAGTCGCGAAACGGGATGTATTATAAGGCGTAGTTGTTTAAAATAAGAACGGGGGACTCTTTCGGCTCAGCGCTGCTTGGGACGGGAAGTGCGGGTTCGATTTTGAAAAAAAATGTAATTTTAAGTAGGCTCTAGGAATGAATTCCGTAGATAGATAATATTAGTTGACAGCATTTATTTTTTTTTTAAATTTAAATCGTGATATGTTTTTTTTTCGTTAATAAACTACGATTTTTGTTATATATGCGCTCATATAATGTCAAAACAAGATTTACTTCATAAAAATAAGCATAGCCTTATCAATAAAGTAAGATCTGTAAAATTATTTAAAATCATCGATAACTTATCATAATTATAGATTGCTTACATATGTCCATATAAAATAAAAAAGCTATAGACATTTATAGAAACGCAATTTTTTTAAAATTAAGCTTAATTGACTTAAAGAAGAGAGAAGATGTTTTACATATCTCTACATTATTTTCACATAGAAAGTGATGACATTGTAATGCAGTTGGGAAGTGTCTGCCTACATACATGATGGTCTGGTCGTAGATTCGATTCCCACTTGAACAAAAAAATTTAATTATTCTAATTTGGCTAGACTAAGATAAGCATTGTGTTTACAAGAAAGATAATGAAGTATCTTAAGAATCTTTGTCAACTAATTAAAAAAGAAAACAAATTAAAAAATTGTATTATTTCAAATATTTCCAAATGAAGCTACGTATTTGATCCGCTCATTTCGCGCGCTCAGTAAAAAGTTGTGTACGGGGGGTCTGCACTAGCGCCTACGCCGTAGGCCCAGGGCTGTGAACCGGTGCTACGTTAATTAATACTTTTATTTTATTTGTATTTTAAATGTGTAATTGTTAGATTTTTGCTTATTTTTTTTATACTTTTACTCGTTTTAATTTTAACCACGTGGAGTGACTGACACGCGTTTTATTATTGTCTATATAGTTACGTGTCCCATATAGAATTCAAATAACATTCTTGAAAATTGCATACGTTTATTGCATGAAGTTGAGCTTCAATGTCTGATTTAGATTTAAAAATTCTTCTTTATTTATTAATAAATTAATCTGAATTAATTTGTAGATTTATTTTTAAAATTTAAAAAAAGCTTAATTACTTCGACATCTTCTATATGTATATATATACACTTAATTAATATATTATAAGAGTATTTACAAAAGAAATACTATAAAATTCAAGTTATGATTTATAAAATTATCATCTTTCCATTGCCTAACGTCTTGAGTGGTACGGTTGGGGGTTGCTAACGCCTACAAGGAGCTACGGCGTAGCATTAGGGTTGCTGGTTATTTATACTATTGATGAATAGGATTTAAATACGAAATAAACATATTTATAGGGTAATGTATAGTGAATCGTGTTATTTGTAATGTTGTTTATATTATAAGATGAAATTCTATATATTATGAGAGAGATTTTTTTTCAACTTCTCGCTTTTGTCGCAAAATAGGTAGAGAGAACCTAGTGTTAAGACACTACGTTTTCCGCTTTCCACCGGGATTTGAGATGGAGTATTAAATCACTATTTTTTTCTATGTTTTTTAAAATTAAGATTTTTAGTGTGAAATATAATTATATTATATAACGAGCAGATGATATATTACTGATTCTCTAACGTGTCAATAATGTTTTAAAGCGGAGTGCACTAGATAGTACACTAGATTCTCTTTGCCTGCGTAAAATGGTATATTTGGTAGGTGCCATTTTTTTTAAGGTTTTTTTTTTAAATATTATTATAATTATTGTATATGTATATTGTAGCTACAAGGATATTTCGCTATTCCGCAATACGTACAATTCGCGAGGGTTACAAAATTAGAAATCACACACCCTTATAAGGCCCCTAAAAACTTGAAAGTTCATTACACCCCGGCACTATCTAAGACGTGCCCCCCCTCAAGGGAGTGGGAGGGGGGTGGACTCATTTATCAATATATGAGATGAGGACTGTTTCTTCAGAATTGATTATTTTCTAAGAAACCAAGGGTAAATTTTAGAAAGCTTTTGATGTTTGGATTACTTATGAACGTTGGTGAGATTATTGATTTTATTTCTTGTGTATGTTAATATTGTATTATATTTATATCGTTTGGAGAAATATATATACAAGGTTAATGTAAATTACATTTAAGCTTTTTCCTGTAAGTAATAAGTGAAGTGTAGCTTTATATGTTTATAGTGAGTTTCTTTATTTAAAATTTCCACTGATTTCTATATCATGACAGGGTTTTGTGTTTGATTGTACTCTATGGTCAAACTTTTTTTATGTCCGTATTTAATTCTTCTTTTTATTTTTATTTCAAAGTAATATATAATAATGAAAATAACAAATGCCATTATAAATAAACTGGGATATACTCATCTATTATCTATGCATTTAGTTTTACATAATATTTTAATAATTTATATTAAATTAACTTATTTCAAATATAAAATTTCCGTAAAAAAATCACCATTTTCTTAAATTTTCCTTGTACAAAATAAATAGCATTTAGAACGGCATCTTCCACAAATCTCAACTAAGTTGAGAACAGACTTAGTAATGCTTTTAGCGTTTTTTTACCCCATTGTAGAAAAAAACAAAAAGGGTGTGTACGGGGTGTATTCAAATTTACTTTTGTAGAACTCTTTCATTATATAATACAAATTACTGAGTATTTACTGCGGTTTTGTCTGCGTCTGTTTGGTTGTCTCAATATTCACTTCACTTAGATTAATTGGTCTAAACAAATATATTTAAGGAATTATTGTTTTTTTTATCAAGTTAAATATAGATATAATAGATAGATAAATTTGAACGTAGACACTATATATATATATATATATATATATATATATATATATATATATATATATATATATATATATATATATATATATATATATATATATATATATATATATATATATATATATATATATATATATATATATATATATATATATAGTTATGTGTGTGTGTGTGCGTGTGTGTTTGTATGCAAACTCTCATACACAAAGCACGGCGGAAAGTTCCGCTGCTGCTATACTTCATAAAACGTGAAAAAGTATGTTTATATGTATGTATATTTCTATATATATAACATTATATATGTTTCTAGATTACCTATTATTGAAATTAGGTTGTAAATTGAAATGACTACCGCTACGTCGATACAAACATAAAACAACATTGTAAAAGCTAAAAAACATTCACATTTTATTAGTACAATAAATTTCAGTTACAGAATTACGGAATATATAAAACCTTACCGTAAAAACTAACGCTATGAAACGCGTTGCGGAGTTGGCGAAAAAAATCACAACCTAACCCCCTCTATACCTTTTTAACCACCCTGTATTAAAAATATAATGGGACAGTCGATCTTAAAATCTATTGTTACTATCAAAACTCCCTGTAACAATGGATGTAAGATGTTGATAAGTCGAACGTTGAGTGTATGGCGGGTTTAAATATATACATATATATGCTTAGCTATATGTAGCTTTAGGATTAAATCTTGAAATGACAAGAACGTTTTAATATTCATTACGTTAGTGCAAATTCATTTTTTTAGGAGAAAAGTAGGAAATACAGTTATTTGTCACTACGCTCTCTCTTTTATGGTTAGATATTAGAAGAATATAATATTAATCACTACAGAAACATTGTCGAGGCGTGATTAAGACGTATTCTACACGCATACATATGCCACGTATGGTAAAATATTATATATATATATATATATATATATATATATATATATATATATATATATATATATATATATATATATATATATATATATATATATAAATTTACGTATGACATATAATAAGTTGAAAAAAAGAAAACGGAGTGCCTTACCCACAAACTCTCCACAAGTGATCACTAAAAAGTATTAAAAACAAAATACAAAACTCAAACACAAGACGCACCAAATCATTTCTTAAGAATACTATAAAAGGAAGTGATACCGTACTTCTATCGAACTATACATAAGTACACGAACATATAAATATATATATATATATATACAAATATAATAAAACATCTGCATAGACACACAGACACATCCACTAACACAAATAAGCAATAAAGTAAGCGGTAATATAAAACTAAGAAACATCAACATCTTGCCCCCCTCCCTACCCTCCCCCCATTGGGGGGTAATTTCTCCCCGAACTTACTAAAATACTAAAAACGGAGATACTGAGGGTGGCACCCCAACGTTTTCTTATGCAAGATGCTTATATTTTAACCTAAATGTTTGAGGAGATTCGCGGCGCTGTTTGACTTGTAAGGATTTTTTGGATATCATTTTTAGTGGCTATGATTTTTGTGTATTCAGCTTAGTAATTGTCATGTAGGTTTTATTTTGGTTAGCTTAATGTTCAATCATGATTATAATCTGTATTTTAAAAACTATCTAATTGCAAATTTGTAATTGTGATATATTTGTATATAATGTTTATAATTTCTATAACAAACAGCAAGCAAGTGTAACTGAACACACACTGAAATATCGTTCATTCAAAAATTGACCTGGACGTGGGAAAATTGGCACAAAGCGTCCGCGTCCAATAAAAGCATCAAGCTAAAACGCGTATGAAATGAAATTAAAAAAAAAATCAATGA
Source organism: Dione juno (assembly GCA_037127375.1). Classification (NCBI taxonomy): domain Eukaryota; kingdom Metazoa; phylum Arthropoda; class Insecta; order Lepidoptera; family Nymphalidae; genus Dione; species Dione juno. The sequence goes on from JAXRJS010000054.1 coordinate 782,854, forward strand.
AAACATCGGGCGAAAAAATTCAACCGAGTTTTTTCCGATCTTTATTTGCTTTTGCGAGAACTAGTGAAAGCGAAAGCCTGAAAAAAATACGTCACTATTTCTATCGTACGGGCGGTGGATAAAAAAAAAAGAAAAAAAGGCGAATGGCCGCCGAGAGTGAGAGTTCTATTTTCAAATTGCCCGCGCGCCGGCATCGTTTTATTTTATTTTTTAAATGCATTTTTTTCGGACACATGTTAAAAAAGACAAAGCTTTATTGAGGCTATAGATTACAATACGTGTGCAGATTATCTAAATTAATAACTAAGCGGCCATTTTATTTGTTTATACGTCAGATGAATGTGTGATAGTGTTTTCATGGAGTTTTACGTTAACTCACCTTTTTATTTAATAGTTTTATAACGAAACTACTATTAAGATGTTTTTATACAAATTATAAATAAGTGAATTCAATCTAAATTTAATTTAATATTTTATGCTTAATAAAACGGTTGTGAAATTGTGTTAATATAATATTTATAGAATGATTATTATATATATATATATATATATATATATATATATATATATTTATAGAATGATTATTATATATATGCACGTATCTGTCGTGTATATTATTGTATATTGACAGAAGCTAGTGTCAAGACACTACGCTCTCCATTCTTTTTTAAAATTTCATTTTGATTTCCCTACTCTCGATAAGACAAAGCGCGGCGTTATACTCCGCTACACAACAACACACAGTGTCACAGAATTGTTTAGAGCGATTAAGAAGTAGGTATAGCCAAAATATGCAATCTGCAAGTGCAATCGAAATATCGAGATCACCAATCGGAATGCGGAGATTTAGCTTCGTTGCCGTCAAAGTCTACTTTCATTCTATTTTTGCATACACTTTCTCGCCCCACTTTCTTGCATATTGCATTAAATGCGTTATCAATATACAAAAAAAAAAGAATATATTAAGCGCATAATTACCACAAGTCTGTTTCTGATAAAGCAACAGACACACGGAACGATCGTATCGATAATGTGTAATATAATTATACATTTTACGATTTTTATATGCATGTATGTATGTATGTGTGTGAATACATGTACATATAAACACCTGCTAATGTGCAGGTGTATTTGTCCACGCGCCGTCGCCCATCAATATTAGTAATACACCCAATATGTCTTTTTAATTTTTAAAGTTAAACTTAAAAAAATGTCGACAAGAAACGTAATGATTGAAAGCTGGCTGGAAATATTTATTAATTAATTAAGAAATAGGTTTGATTGCGGATGTAAACATGTTCGACTACATTTTCGTTTAATCAAATACCAATATATGGAATTTTAACAGGTAGGTACTTTGTTCTTCACTTTCCGTCTAATTTCGACATATTGCACGGTGAGTTGCGGAACTCAACGCTGTGCATAATATTATTAAAGCAGAGAAATAAATCAATAATCACGGAGAAGAACAATCTTCTCCGTGATTATTGATTTATTTCTCTGCTCTTCTTTCGCATGGGCACAAGCCCATGACCACTTTTATATATTGTTCCACCACACCAATATGACATTAATAGCTTACTATATATTTACATGTTTGTTTTTAATTTCACACTATATCCCACATATAACAGGGTAGGGCAGAGAGTATCTAGGGTCAAAACACTTTGTTATCTCTCCGATTTCCTTAATCCGAATAGACATAATATATAGAGAGGCGCAACTCAACGCCAAACCTTTTTTTATTATTTATAACCAGAGGAAAAATGAAAGCTATGTCAACAATGTTCCATGATAACAAGATGTCTCCGTATATGTTGAATATATTCTGCAGAATTATACGATAGAGATCGTTTTCACACTCGACTAGAGACCGTGTACTACAAACCACTTGCTGCCACTTGTTAGATCCACACATCACATATGGATAACACTCTTGTACCGCGTGTACATATTGCGGTTTACCCTTAATCTTACTAACCTACCCTATGCTGCCTTGAATTTTAGTTTTGAATATAGATATATTTTGTATAAGTTTTTATTAATATGCCACTGTTATGCTTTCTTTTTTCTTTTTTTTTTTTTTTTTTTTTGATGACGCAGAGGAAATCTTTAAAAGATACCCAGTCCTAGGGGAGACCAGGTTATGTGGGTGGCCACTGTTTTGCTAGTATAAGGAGGCATCTGTTTTTTTGTTATCTATTACAAATATATAATCATGTATAACGTAACTTAGCGCTGCAGTGAGTATATGTAGATAAAAAAATTGATAATTTATTTTAATACAAACAGGCTCATGAATGTGGTTCCTAAAATGGACGAAATGTGAAGAAGATGAAGTAAATTTGAGTAATATTCAATGATAACACGACATGTTATCTCCTATACGTAGTGCGGTGCACCCTCAAACGTTCAACCCTCTTTACCCTCAGTTTTAGTTTGAATTATAGTTCAATATACGTTAAGTTATATTTATAACTATACTTATAACATTCTCAAATATGTTTTGTTTGAATACATTTTTATTCTTCCCTGTTAGGAAGTGGCTATAATAATATTGGTTCAACATATGTATGTTTCTTGCTTCAACATATGTATGTTTGTCGTCCGGCGGTGTTGAGTTACGCTAATAGAAGCACTTTAATTTATGATCATAGGGATGTTTGTGATGTATCACTATTTTTCCATATACAATATTTGTATAAGCTTTATATTTCTATAACAATGTCCCGAATTTAGATACTATGTCTTCTAGTTTCTGTCTAGTTTCGAAGCTACGTTCTGAGCTTCTTAACGCCGTACATTCTGTCACCAAAGTAGCGAGCAGAAGCTGATAATGGACCCGTACTTGCTACTTACATTTTCTATCTATTTAAATAAGCTTTTAAATAAATGATTATTGCTAAGCGACATCTTTCATCTTCCATCTTCCAATACAAGAACTATAAAGTTCCACAAGAAAGGAAGGGCTCTCAAGGACACTCGAGTGTATTACGCCTTCAGTACGAGAGCTTACAAGTGGTGGTTTTAGACGTTCAAAAAGAAACATCTCATCTAATACTACTACAGCTATTGAACGTATGTCTGAAGCTGCCTTATATTTTATATAGAAGTATTATGTCACTAGAAGAATGTTATGACGCAGCGTCACAGTGTCTGACGGTACTGGGTTCGATGCCCACACGTTTTAATGGTTATATTATAGATACATTAACTTTTCCACTGTAACAGACAAAAGACAGATGCAATGTTTCAATTTCAGGTGGAAACTCTTACACGGAGTGTTTTGACACTAAGTTTTCTCTGCCTACGCTGTCATATGCAATATAGAGTGTATTTAAAAAAAAATAATAAATATATTTCTTGTATTTTTCACTGTAGATTTTAGATTTCGAATTCTTATCCATAAGCATTTTACAATTAGTTGACACCATTGTAATTGCAAGTTAAAAAGAAAATCACTACAAGTGACTCCACTCATATCACTAAACAGTTCAGTGACGGAGCTCTCTACTCTTCTATATCTATGTACTTATTTAGTCGTTGAACTGAAACAGAATAAACTAAATCACATAACAGTGATTGATTTCAGTCACCACTAATGGATTTAGTATTTCAATTAAGCATTTTAATCAACGGGAAAAAAGCAAATTAGCTTTTGCGACACACAAGTATGTATGTATGTACGTATGTGTGTATGTGTGTACGTATGTATGTATGTATGTATGTATGTATGTACATTTGTATTGACAATCACCCCCATGGCGGCAAGGGGTATCTCGAAAGCTTCGGCTGTTATAATTTGTACTATTTTATTATGCAAATTGTACTGTAATTTCATTTGATTGTGTTAACTAGCTAGGACGGTCGTGGGTTCGATTCTCGAAATCGGAATACGATATGTATTTTGCCACAAAACATAGGTTTTGTGGCAATTTCTTTATAAAAAAAAATCTTCTTTATAAAAGAAAATGTATATGGGTATAGACCCATATACATTTTCTATAATGATTTTTTTTATAAAGATTTATATTTTATTTAATAAACTTAAATTAATTATTTTTAAGTATATTTTCAGTCGAATTCATAATATGATATTAGAAATGATAAAGATTATTACGTGTTATATATTGACAGATAATTATTTGGTTAATTATCACTACTTCTTCTAATGGTTTGAATACTTTTAGAAAACAGGATTTGAAGCCGCGTCCTCTTAGGAACTGTGTTAAGCGTGAAATCCATTTTATGTGGAATAACACTTTAAAATAATAAATCTAATGTTTTAATTTAATAAAGTTCAGTTTTAAAAAAAGCCCATTAAAAAGAAAAAAAAAGAACAATTTCGTCAATATTTCAACAAACATCTATTCTATTCTAGAAACTAAAAGAAGTTTAAGCAAATATTATATTTAATTATAAATTAATTTTTTTTTTAATTAACGTGAAAAAAATGTACATATTAGCATCAACGACACATTGGCTGCAGTGTAAATATATAATAGGGAATTTAAAATGGCGGAACAAAAAATGCGACGGCCATGCTTGTTGAAAAACTCGGATTGGTGTCTTTTTTTTAATTTTAAGTGTCAAATCTCTCTGCTATATATATTTATATTATTTTTATTTTTTTTATTATTTTATATG